>CAAKHB010001059.1:12360-34827 GCA_901007665.1 Aeoliscus strigatus
GTCTCTGTTAGCGGTAGGCTGAGAGAGGAGAGCGACTCAGTGACTTTATACTCCTGATAATCTGGATTAAACCCCTGTGGGACAGCATTAAACACCGCCGGCTGAGCATTACACACACACACACACACACACACACACACACACACACACACACAGGATGTGCCACTCAGGCACTGGAAACTTTCTGCACTGTATGGAAGCTTCAACGTACCAAAATGATTTTTTTTACTATTATTATAATTATGTTAAGAAAATACATAAGAAAATAAGAAAGTATAAATGCGAAAAAGGGCAGTTGGAATTTTGAATTTCCAAGTATTTCAATAAGCATCTTATAAAGAGTTAACTCCACCTACCACTATAATGTACTGGTTTTAAAAACGAATGCATGCAGTGTGGCCCTCTGTCATGTGATGTGTAATGCTCAGAGATTCAGAAGAATTCATGTTTATTTCATTTTTAGCTCAGTTCTTCTTTGGTTTTAAGAACTAATAAAATGACATAAAAGCAGGTTGCGTTGATGTTCAACTGCTAACAGCTGCTAAAACGCACTAAATACAACTGTTACTTCCTGTTTGACTTTGTCATTTGGCCCTCAGGCGTTTACTTCCTGTTTCTGTTTGACTTTTCCCACCACTTCTTCAGAGGTTCAAACCACGTTGAAAGTAAAACAGGGTGGTGCCCCCTGCAGGTGGAAACATGCTACTGCATGTTATCTGCTGGTTCTTCAGGTGTCTGTGGTTCTTCAGGTATCTACTGGTTCTCCAGGTGTCTGTGGTTCTTCAGGTAGGAGGAACCACAGGACGTCTCCTACAGGACCTTGGGTGCCGGTGTGTCACTGGAACGTTCGCCTGTCGCTGTGGAGAAGGGCTGGTTGTCCAGGATGTCGGCCATGGCTGCAATGTGATTGAAGTGGTGGCGAGCCAGCATGTGTTTGACTTCGATGCTGCGGATGAACGTGGCCTCATACACCTGATCGGACAGAGTGTGTGACTGTGTGAAGACCGGTGTGTGTGTGTGTGTGTGTGTGTGTGTGTGTGCATGAAGGTGCTCTGACCTGGTGGATGTCCTCCACCTGCAGGTGAGCCGCCGTCTCGTCTTTGGACAGTAGGATGCAGTTCCAGGGGCTCCAGTCATTGTCGCGCAGCCAGCGGACAAACACCAGATCCAGGAGGTCGTTACTGAAGCACAGTGCCGAGTGCCCCGCCCACAGCGTCTCCACCAGGTGCTGCATGTCCTCCACCTGCCGGACAAACACCGCTCATGCCTCTGCCTCCAGTCGAAGGCATAGCCTGACGTCACCTATGTAGACATGGAACTAGTCGTCGCAGCTACGAGTACCTCCACAGACAACAACTGTGATTGGACTGTTTGCATCACATTAAATCCGCCCCCCCCGGAGTCCTGCCCACCCAATCAGGAAGATTTCTGTCTCCGAGCGACAGATTCAGTTTACAGATTCAGAGCTCACACCACTTCCTTACTTACAGGGTCAGAGGTCACACCACTTCCTGTTCACAGCGTTGAAGGTCACACTTCCCGTTAAGCCCGTCAACATGCTCCCTATTGCATAGCCTGATGGCACGTGTCCAGAAATGTAACTAGTCGTCATGGCAACATGGACCTCTACAGACTATAACAACTGTAATTGGACTGTTTGTGTCACATGACTTTCCCAGCTCTCAGGGCGGGAAAATAGAACCAGTGTGAAGATGATTTTAGACTGAAAAACTGAGATAATATGATATGATCTTGTTGTAGTTGTGGCAGTAACAAGATCTGCTCCTTTCAGTCGCTAAAGCTTCAAGTAAATAAAGAAAAACAGAGAACAGGAGATAAACAAAACACGGTGACAAGATTCAATGCAGAAGAAGAAGAAACACTCCTGTAGGACCTTTGTATGGTCCACGTAAGGTCAACGCAGAAGCAGAAATGAGGCTTCAGGCTTCAACAGCAGCAGCAGAAGCACCAACATCTAATGTGAAACGCAGTGGACCAAAAACAGAGCCCTGAGGGACGCCGCAGTTAGCCAGCGGCTGGGGGTGAGCGTCTGCTGCGGCGGTCACCTGCAGCAGGAAGGGGATCATGTTCTCGGCGTTGAGCAGCTGCTCGTCGTCCCTCAGCCTCCTCAGGATGTTCTTGAAGAAGGACACGTCCCGCCGTGGTCGACCCACATTCTCCAGCTGCCTGCAGTCATCACACCGATGGCTCAGACGCCCGGCGGCCCCAGACGCCCTGAAGTCAGCGGAGCGCAGGTGTCGATGACAACTGTTGCAGAGGAACACGTTGTTCTTCAGCTGGGACGGATCTTGAGGAACCTGGAATCAATCAAACAGGTCGATCGGTGTTCTGATATATTATCATTGTTATCACTGTTACATGGAAACATCTGGAACATTTGTGTGACTCATCAGTACCAGCAGATACCTGAAGAACAACAGACACCTGAAGAACAACAGACACCTGAAGAACAACAGACACCTGAAGAACGCAGACACCTGAAGAACAACAGACACCTGAAGAACCAACAGACACCTGAAGAACCAACAGACACCTGAAGAACCAACAGACACCTGAAGAACAACAGACACCTGAAGAACCAACAGACACCTGAAGAACAACAGACACCTGAAGAACAACAGACACCTGAAGAACCAACAGACACCTGAAGAACCAACAGACACCTGAAGAACCAACAGACACCTGAAGAACCAACAGACACCTGAAGAACCAACAGACACCTGAAGAACCAACAGACACCTGAAGAACCAACAGACACCTGAAGAACCACAGACACCTGAAGAACCACAGACACCTGAAGAACCACAGACACCTGAAGAACCACAGACACCTGAAGAACCACAGACACCTGAAGAACCACAGACAGCTGAAGAACAGACACCTGAAGATCCGCAGACACCTGAAGAACAACAGACACCTGAAGATCCACAGACACCTGAAGAACCAACAGACACCTGAAGAACCAACAGACACCTGAAGAACCAACAGACACCTGAAGAACCAACAGACACCTGAAGAACCACAGACACCTGAAGAACCAACAGACACCTGAAGAACAACAGACACCTGAAGAACCAACAGACACCTGAAGAACCACAGACACCTGAAGAACAACAGACACCTGAAGAACAACAGACACCTGAAGAACCACAGACACCTGAAGAACCAACAGACACCTGAATAACCACAGACACCTGAAGAACCACAGACACCTGAGGATGTAAACAACAACAGGAGAACTTCCTGACAGCGTCTCCTCATCAGATCAGGGAGAAGTATCGCTCACAAGTTCCATTTCTTCATTTCTACCACATTTGGATCGGACTCAGCAGATGTACGACGTCAACGGAAGTCAGAAAGACGTCACCTGATGTTTGGAATACGGCCGACAGACTGCAGAACCAAACGTGTGACACTGACGATGTCACACAGGCTCAAAACCGACGTGTTCCCGAGTCACAGGAAGTGGTGTGTCGCTCACCTTTCTTGCCTTTGTCGTCTTTCTTACCTGTGAAAGAGGAACGTGCAGCAGTCAAACAGGTGTGATAGAACATAGACAGAACACATTCAGGGGCCTTTCACAACGTTCTTGTCTGGTCCGAACTTTCAGACATTTTCCAGATGTGAAAGCCCCCTGGACCATGATCCAGACCAAAGAACCAAAGAGGTGGTCTAGGTCCAGACCCAACTGAACCCCAGTTCAGACGTTTGAAGCGTGAAGATCTTTTTTGTTTTTTATTTTTTGATATTCTGCACTTTACGTCCTTTAACAGGCAGCTCTGGTCATCAGCCAGCACATGAAGAGGCCCCTCAGCCTAGCTCGCAGTCGTCTTCTCCGTTCCTACCGATAAATCCTCCTCACGACCACGACCCCTGATCCAGTCCCAGATAACCCAACTAGGCTCCATGTTGTCCATGACTTTGCTGCTGCTGGTGATATGTCGTTATGACGATGCATTCATTCTTTAGTCTTCTTTGCTAAGTGGTACATAATGCTAACTAGGTAATTTGAGCAATTTGGTGCCATGACGACATCACGCAGGCACCCCTCCTTGCAGCCAATCAGTGTCCGGATCAGGGAGATGCAGCAGACGTCAGTAGATCATCGGTCCACCAGAACCACAGATCGGATGGAGACGGTGGAGAACAAACACCAACCTTGGTCCTGACCTTGGTTTGGACTTTAGAGGTAAACGCCTCTTCTTAAATGTGGCTGTTTACTTGTTTCCTCGTTGCTTTGGTCTAGGCTGGACTTTAAACCCACTTTATGCTCCTGCAACCAATCCACAGCGTTCCTACAGCGTCGGGTAGGCGTCAACGCGATGCCTACAGCATAACTGTGGAGTGTTTGTCCAAAAAAGTAAACAAAAAACGATGCCGATCTCGTCGTACGAAGCGTGGTAATAAATCTCCCTCCACACTTTGACCCGGAAGTGCTAGACTCATTATGTTTTGCTCTTACTTTTCTTGTCCTTCTCCTTCTTCTTCCGCTCCTCTTTCTTCTTGTCCTTCTTCTTTTTCTCCTTCTCCACTTTCTCGTCCTCACCATCGCCATCCTCGCTGGCGCCAAGCAGCGTGAAGATGATTCCTGTCTGCGAGTTCACCCCCACGGCGGTGACCACCATCTTCCCAGACCCCTCCATCACGTGGGTGCCTGGCGGGCAGATGAAAAGGCGGCGGCAGGTTACGGACACGTGGCGGCTGACGCCGTCACCTGAGAACAGAGGTGAGCGGAGCAAACACGCACCTGAGAGCATCATGGGATCTTTGTCCAGACTCTTCTTGACATGATCCGACTCTCCGGTCAGAGAGCTCTCGTCGATCTTCAGGTCGTTGCCCTGGATCAGGACGCCGTCGGCGGGGAGGAGGTCACCTGCAACGACAGCAGCTCACCTTCATCAAGTCACTCATCTTCAAACTAGTAACTTGTTTGTAGACATTTTTCACTTGAAATAAACAGAAAATCTGCAAGTGGAACATGAACAAGAAAGAATAACACACTTTTTCCAAATTTTTCTACTTTTGTGAAATAATTTTTCAGGTGATGTGTCTTATTTTAAGTGTAAAGAGATTAGGAAATATTCTTTGTCAGATTTTCAATTTTTGCAGTGTATTATGACTGTTATTTTTTTTCAAACATGTTTTTTAATATTCTTATTGGGCATATAATTCAGTAAAACAACATTATACAATATTCAAATTAAAACAATTAGTATCAATATTATTGTTAACAACTTTTTTTCACATGTACCAGAGCCAGACACATTCTGCAGTTTGAGCTCTGGAGGTGCAAACCCTCATCGTTTGTTAAAACCCTTTCGCTCTCTCACCATATTTGATTTGTGCGATGTCTCCGACGACCAGCTCGGACACTTTGATCTGGATCACCTGACCCCCTCGCACCACGGTGAACCTCTGCTCCTGCTCAATGCGGCTCTGGAGGCCGCGGAACTGCTTCTCTTTGCTCCAGTCGTTGAAGGCCGTCACCAGGACGACGCAGACCACCGACAGCAGGATGGCGGCGCCTTCAATCCAGCCTGTCTCCGCGTCCCCCTCGTCCTCCACGCCGCCGGCCGCCCTGCCGCAGTCTGAGCACAGTTTGGACTGTCACTGTGTACTCTGACCTTTGACCTTTCCCCTTTGCCATCCCTGGTTTTCTGTCACCCTACTGTTTCTGGCTACTTCCTGTTTTATTTTGAAGTGTTCATCCCTTGTGCGATGCGTGCTACTTGACTTCCTGTCACATCCTGCGTCTCCTCATCTGTCTCCTCATTCGTCCACCTCATATGTGGTGGTAAAAGTCGAACGCAGACAACTCGGTTTTCACCCACAGATGATGTCACTGCGGGTTAGCGACCCGTGCGTCTCCTGCAGGTGCCATCGTCGACAGGACGTCGCTGCATCGGCGTCGGCATAGCTAAACTGAGCTAAACTAGGCAAAGAAGCCAGAGAGCAAATGCAAAAACTACTGACATTATTTAACCCTTTATCAGTATCTGTATCTGTATAATAGTATCTGTAATTAGGCAACTATTTGTTTCCTGAAAGCTGACAAAGACATATTCCTCCTGCTTCCAGCTCCTTCTTCACACCAGGTAGAGGAACCGAGTGACACTTCTCAGCTTTCAGGAACTGATGGACGTTTTCCATAAATACTCACATAATTATAATACTCCAAATTATGCTAGCGCGAATATAGCCTAATTTGGAATTGGCAGGCAAACTCAAAGTAACAAAAAAATAACACTTTCTCTGTGTAAATGTGCTGCGTCCTGCGACCACATCAGGTCCAGTCAGGTTGTTTGAAGGACGAAGGCTCAAAGCCGTGTCGTAGATTTGACCTGAGCTCTCTCGTTTTGTGTCTGAGACAAAGGCATCCATGTCAGAGGGACGGTGGGTACATGTCACATGCCACTACTCTTTTTTCCAATTTCAAACCAAACTGATGCCGGTGGTCTGGCATGTGGATGTGGACTCACTCTGCCGCTCAGCGTCCGGCGGTCTGTAGAAGGAAAGGCCGAGTGAAATGATGGCCGCCACCTCCAGGATGATGAGCGTGACGTCCTGCAGGGCTTCCCACACTAACTGCACAAAGGTTTTAGGCTTTTTAGGAGGGATGACATTCAGTCCAAACTCCTGAGTCCTTCTGTCGAGGTCCTCCGACGTTCCATCCAAACCTGCGACATGAGACATGACGAGCTTTGAGACAGACCGTCCAGGCGGTGTTGAACTTTGATTTGTCGATAACTTTTACAGACTGGATTGTTCATGAGGTCTTCGCTTATTCTCTTAATTCTTTTTTTCATCTCTCTCTCACTAGATTGAGTGTGTTCAATTGGCAGTGACCTGTCTGCAGACTTTGTCCGGTCTGACTGACCTTTAACCTTCATTCATGCGAGCACATCAGAAAACGTGAACGGTTCCTGAAAGCTGAGAGGTGTCCATCGGTTCTCCCATCGGATGGGAAGAAGGAGCTTGGAGAAGGAGAAAACGCCCCCTGAAAGTAATGACAACAGCCGTGTTGCTGTCATTATGGTAATTCCATTCGCTTCAAGGAAGCCAGCAAGCCATTACCGTAATGACAGCAACTTGGCAGTGGAGTGCCACTTCTCAACTTCCGGGAACCGACGGACGTTTTCTCCTTCTAGCTCCTTCTTCACACCAGGTAGACACACCGAGTGACACTTCTCAGCTTTCAGGGACATTTTGACAGCGCAAATAGGCGTGTAGTTACGGTACTCCAGAGTACGCTTGCGCCAACTGTGGGCAGCGAGTCGAGCGTTCTCCAAACAACAGCCAGATGAGTTGGAGCGGCTGCTGACACCCCGGTGCCCTCTGAAGGTGTTTACTGAGCGTGTGCAAGACGGACAGACGGACTGAATTAATGATGAGGAGGGAAATGTCAGAGGACAAATATAACACAAGTAACAGATCATCATTATCACTGCACAGCTGACCTCTGACCTCTGACTCATTTATTTGTGTGGCGCCTTTTTCATACATACATGTAACAAAAACAAAGGTACCAATATCATTACAAAAACACTTTCACACTAATAATAATGAATACATGAATGAATACATATATATATATATATATATATATATATATATATATATAAGTAAAAAAGAAACAAGAACGTATCGTTGCGATTGTTTGCTGACAGTCAACACCAATGACATGAATCAGGAATCAGTCAACAAGCGGAGTACGACAGGGATTTTTCCCAAGGAGTCCAGGCTAAAATTTTTAAAACATATCATCTAAGGCAGTTAGTCAGCACAAGAACGACAAGACAAGAAAAACCTCGGTGGATAAAACTGTATCACAACAGTATAAATCAATTATATAGATTTAGTTTAAATATGGAGGTAGGTGTCATGTCCAAGATGTCTGGCGCCTGTAATTATTTTGGTTTTGCCATGAGTTTCACTGTGGCTGTTGGGGAAACGTGATGATCTTTATTGTACCTGTGTTTATCATTCTGACCCTCAGCCGACGAGCAGCTCTGAGGAGAGCTGGGGTCAAACCAAACGACACACACAGTTCTCTATTTCTGTATTTCAGCTGGAGCACGTCCTGTTTGTCTCGCAAACCTCCTGAAGCTCTCAGAGCAGAACGGGCGGCTTCGGGTCACGTTTGACCTTCACGCAGTCTCACGGTGAGGCCCACGCTGGTGGGCGGGGCCTGTGACTCACTGCTGCTGGTGCACGGAGCATGTTTTTTTTAGTCCCGACTGTTGGTTTACCTTCAATGGTGGACGTCCTCAGCCGGGCACAAAGTCCGCTGACGTCACCGTAGCACTCCTGGATCCTGGTCAGCCCCTCTGTCCCCCGCAGCTCCATCAGTGAGCGCAGCTCCATGAGCGAGCAGCTGAACTCCACCTCGTGGTTGGCCTCGCCACGTCGGCCATGTTTGGACCCGCGGAAAGAGCTGTTGGCCATGTCTCCTTTCTCTGGGACTTGACACGGAAAAACTCAGTGGTCAGCGGCCCGAGGTGCAGCTGTGGTCTGACGGGGACAGAACACACCCGTTACTCACCGATGTAATTCATTCACACATTTTGGAGTTTGGTCTGGTTTTAGCTTTTACCACGCTAACCATGCTAACAGCATCTCAAATGCCTCTGAGATGTTCTTTATTCCCCTCAATGAGGGCAGATTGATGTCCCATTTGACTGAGGACACTTTGACGTGGAGAAGAAACCAGAATGATTTTTAAAAGGTTTTCCATCCAAACACAAGCGTTGTCTCTGAAAAACGTAATAAAAAAAAACAGTGTGTAACAGACCAACAAACAAATACAGATGAAGTCCATTTCATGGACGAGCTGGTGAAGGAACTCAAAGACGTTATATTTGTTCCTCACAGGTTCTGACCTCTGTGCCTTCAACTGTAATCTGTGTCAATCAGTCAGCCGCGGCTTAATCTGAGCGAGGGAGAGACGCAGCGTGAAGGAGAGAAAGACGAACGGTCGAACGGGCCGGACAGAAGTCACAGCCGGTAAAGCTGCTCAGTCTCACACGCGCCGAATGACTGAAATAAACACATTCACCCGTTGAGAATAGACACTGGTGTAAATTTCCACTTTAGGAAGCTTCAACAAGTTCGTTACCGTTGAAGAAATTCTCCGTAAAGTGGAAGAATCCTCCCAGAGTCCAAACTGCAACTGAATACAGGCACATTCTGAATGGCTGATAAAACACCGTTTCCACGTCACAGTGAGAAGAAAAGCGTTATTGTTTTACAAAAACAGAAACCAACCCCTAACGTAATCCAAACCGATCCCTACCCTACCCTAACCCAACCCAACCCAACCCAAACCCAACCCCTAATGTAATCCTAACCCAATTCCACCCTACCTAACCGAGCCTAGCTCAACCAACACAACCCAACCCTAACCTAACCCGAACTCAACCAAACCTAACCCAACCCAACTCTACTCTAACCTAATCCAACCCTAACCCAACCAGCACAACCCTAACCTAACCCGTGGTTTTACCCCTAACCTTAACCCCTAATTGTAAACCTAACCTAGCCCAACCCTAATCTAACCCTAACCCCTAATTGTAATCCTAATCCAACCCTAACCTAACCCGAACCCAAAACCAACCCTAAT
The DNA here is from genome assembly GCA_901007665.1 of Aeoliscus strigatus. Taxonomy (NCBI): domain Eukaryota; kingdom Metazoa; phylum Chordata; class Actinopteri; order Syngnathiformes; family Centriscidae; genus Aeoliscus; species Aeoliscus strigatus. Next base: position 22,001 of record CAAKHB010001059.1, read on the forward strand.
GCTAACCCAAGCCTTTTTTAATTGTGTTGTTTATTTTACACACTCAGACAGCTCAGTTGGGTGGGGTTACAGTGGATCCCTGGCATCTGATACCTACATATACATGCGAATACAAAGTCATTGACCCACTAAAGTTAGAACATAAATAATGGAATTATTCACAGCTACACCATCTCCTCAATGTCCTGTTGTTCTCATCAGTCTATAGTGAAGACGGCCCCATGTCCCTCCCCTCTCCCTGTCATTATTAACTCTCACCATCATCTGCTCCTATGACTCTGTTCCGTCATCACTTCAATCCATTTTTTATCGTCTGGTTTTCCATAACCCGAGGATATTTTGGGCTGCTGTGACCCTCCCGACCTTTATAACTGCAACGTCATATTTTGACACCCCCTTTATATGTGTTTGGTCACCGAATAAGCATAATAAGCATGTCCAGATGGGGGTCTCTATCTCCAGGACCTTCCCCAAGTACGTTCATCCAAAATGGTTGTATCAAACGACATTCCCATAGCACATGTAGGAAAGTCCTTGTTCCACATTTCCGACAGAGATTATCAGGTAATAGACTGATCCCATGAAGTCTAGAGGGGGTGAAGTACAATCTATGTATTAGAAGTCTCGAGGGGGTAAACTTGCCTCTAGCCTCTCTGATGTGTTCCCCAGAATTTGCGACTTTTCTCTTCCATTCCTCCTCCTTTAATTCACATTCCAAGTCCCTCTGCCTTATGGTCTTCATAAATCCTGAGCCAACCCAAACCCTGCCCTGGCTCTAACTCGAACTCAACCCCAACCCAAACTCGGACCCACTTTTCAAGTTTCATTTCTATTACAGAAACTCTCAGAGGAATCCTCGCAGCATGCAGCTGCATAAACGCAGGTTCAGCATCATTGCCATGTCGCAGTGAGGAGAAGAAGAAAAGCTTTACTTACAGAAACTTCCCCCATCGCCTCCTGTTAGCAGCAGCAGGTATTAGTGGTGCTGCGATTACACAGAGCAGCGTCACACACACAGATCCAGGAACAGCCCATAACCCGGCCGGTCCTCCCCGGCGTCTGCAGACCTGCTGCCCCCTGAGCAGCTGACTCCCACAACCGGCCTGTTTCCTTCCAAAAAGTGAGGATGACCTTCAGCGAGCTCCCGCTCACGAGCAGCTCTCCATCGCAGGAAAAAACAGGAGCTGCTCGATGATTATCTGAGGAAAGCCTCGCTTAATCTAATTAGACAATCTGTGGCCTCAGTGAGGAGCAGAGACGCTGCTGTCACCGCTGCTGCAGCTCCTCCTGCTGCTCACACACACACACACACTGGGTCAAATACACACACCAGGTTCACACACAGCAGGGTCCATACACACACACATACACACACACACCGGTTCACACACAGCAGGGTCCATACACACACACACTGGGTCACGGAGAACAGGGTCTATACGTGCACACACAGACATGGGTCTACACACACACTCAAACCAGGTCCACACACACACTGGGCTGCACGCACATACACATACACCATGTGGACACATGCTCACCTAGTTTACACAAACACACACACTCACCAGGTCTACATGCATATACAAGGTCTACACACACACACACACACACACACCAGTCTACACACACTGGGACCGAGGCATCAAAGCAGACTTAGCGTGCTAGCTTAGCCGGCTGCTACGCAACAGTGGTCTCGTACAGGTATTAAGGTTTAATAAATAAGAACAAACAAAGATGTGTGTCACAAACAGCATACTGTCACATGACCCACACACTCTGACTGTCTGTTGGAGTTAGGAACCAACAAACGTCCCCTCCCCCCTCTGAGGAGCGGTGATAGAGGCTGACGTCAAGTGAGCGTGCACGCACACACACACACACACACACACACACACACACACACACACACACACACACACAACAGGCTCACACAGGTGGATTACAGCACGAAGAGACAGAGGAGGATTAACTAACACAAACACACACATCGGAATATCAACGTGTTAAATTTGTATGACTTTTTCACATGAATTGACCTTTGACCCCACTGCAGTCGAATAGGGAGCCATTTGGTCAGTTCCACCAGCCAATCAGAGCTCTGGATTCAGTGTCCCAAAGCAGAATGGCTGATTAAAATTATTGATAAAACATTGTGAGGTATTTTTACAAGTTCATAAATTTTTTTAGGTTTTTGTACATGACCATGAACGGAATTCAAGTCAGTTTCACACACAGCGGATTCGTTTTGTTTCCTCTCCGGTTCTCTCCGGGTACTCCGTCTTCCTCCCTCCTCCAACAGCATGCTGAAGTTAACTGGTCAGGTGTGAATGTGAGTGTGAACAGAGACATTTTGCTTTTTGGAGGATTATTGATCGTGCATCGTACAGCGGACCAAGTTATCGTACACATACAATAATTAGCATACACCAGACAACGCAGAAAACTTGGGTTTTGGACGGAAATTACGTCACCGCAGATCACTGATTGGGGCGTCCGCTGCGAGAAGAACGTGGAGCTCAGTCACCAGGCTGTGTGTTTTTACTGCCACCAAGGGGTCAAATGGCAATAAGACACAACGCACACACAAATGTAGTTCAATCTTTAATCATAATGATAATTTCTGCAGGAATATTTCAGTGAATGACATGACACTAAAAACTGATTCTGTGACAACAGAACATCGGCCAAACATCAACTTCTGCTTCCAGACCCATGCAACCATCCGTGTGGTCAAGCAGCAGGTGGCTGTAGTTTACACTCCAACACCGGAAGGGGCGCTGCTGCGCCTTCAAGCAGGTTTCACGAAAGACGACGAAGAAGAATCAAGTGACATCATCGCCAACATGGCGGACTGGAACAGAGGTATTTGTTTTGACACGTCAAGTCCGAATAATTTGTCGGTACAAAAACTTCAGTTAACAGCCGCAATCGGTTGTCAACCGACAGATTCGGTTATTCGAGTAAATTTAGTGCCATTACGGCCGAAAACGAGTCTTTAGGTTTGCTGGCAGGCTAACTGGTGTAGTTGTTTTTGTTCCGAGTACTTCGAACTCATGTCAAACACATCCTGACTTATCATAATTGAATTAAACGATTTATAACAGATTTAAAATTTGTTTCCACGCGTTTGGAGAGACGCGACTGAACATGCAGATGAATCGAAGTTTTTCAAACATAGGAAATGAACAGGTGCTAAACAAAAATCAGTTGCTAGCAGTTGATGATAAATGTTGCTACTTTTTTGATGCATTTATATTTTTGTAAAGATATTAACCAGTTGTTCAGCAATAGTCATACTTGTAAATACTCTGAACATAATGTTGACTTAGGTGTAAGTGTATTTTTAATTAAATAAAGGGAGGAAATCTTTCATTTTTTATTTCTCGTGCAGTTAGATTTTTATACTGTTACACTATTTTATTGTTTCTATACTTCTTGTCTGCAATCTTAATTTTGTCGTGCCTAGCACAACGACAATAAAGACTTTCTGATTTCTGACTATGGACAAAACGTTGGTCAATGTGAGCTGTTTTAAAAATGAACTTTACTTACTTGTGTATTTATGACAGATTAAGGTGCAATGCCACTCTTATACTTAATTTTAAAACTTGTTTTATGTATAAATATCCCCATGTATTTGACTTAGATGTGCACACCCCTGTTCTTTTTCATTTTTGTACATTACCTGTACAGTTTTACAATGTTTAGCCATTTTGAACTGAGTATCTCTCTCTATCACTCATCAGGTCATGGTTCTGTGGAGGACATGCTGGACACTGAGAACAAACGACTGGCTGAGAACTTGGCCACCAAAGTCTCCAGACTGAAATCTGTGAGTTGATCTTCTGAACCTTCCATTGTTAGGTGTTCTTCTCTGTCTCTCCCCATTTCTCCGTTCTGAAACGTGCTGTCTGGTCTCTGCTCTGACAGTTGGCGTACGACATAGACCGGGAGGCAGAGGATCAGAATGACTACCTGGACAGTATGGTGAGTCCTTGGCCACTGGTCTGTATCGTTTGGAGGACTTTGTTTTTCATGTCTTCCCCCTCTTTTCAGGACTCCAACTTCCTGAGTGCGACAGGCCTGCTGACTGGCAGCGTGAAGCGCTTCTCCACCATGGTCCGATCCAGTCGGGACAACCGCCGCATCCTTTGCTACGTCTCCGTGGGTCTGGTTCTGGTTTTCTTTCTGCTGTACTACCTGGTCTCCAGGATCCACCGCTGACAGGAAAACTTGAATAAAAAAAGAAACGGGGGCTGGTTCGGATGTGAAACTCTGACAACGTTAGATCATCTCCTGCGCTGAAGAAGACTTTTCATTTGGTACTAAAGTGAGGACCACACCCAGGAAGTAATAAAATGTGGACGGTGGCCGTCTCAGCGGGGCATGTGACCCCGGACAATGAAGACGATCTGGGTTGTTTGTTGTCTCAGTGCAGCTGAGGACAGTGTGACGAGCGCCGTTGCTCACGGAATGAAGAACCTCCCCAAAGCTTTGATTCTGTTTGGTCAGCTGATCGGCCGTCTGGGTGTCACGGCAGCGCCGCGCTGAAACAGGACTCAGATCTGGTCAGAGTTTAACACTTTAACACCGCCGGTATGACTGCCGTACTTTGGAGTACCGTAAGGACATGACTATTTGCACTTTCCTGACTGATGAGAAGTGTCTGTCGTTTGCCTTCACCTGGTGTGAAGAAGGAGCTGGAAGGAGAAAACGTCCATCGGTTCTTGTGAGCTAAGAAGTGTCACTTCACCGCCAAGTTGTCATTGCGGTAATGATTCAACTGAGCGATTGGTATTACCGTAATGACTGCAACATGGTTGTTTTCAACTTTCAGGAACCGATGGACGTTTTCTGATGATATACCAGCATGACTGTAGCGTCTGGGGCACCGGTCAGTGTTGAAGGGTTAAATAAATGTCCTGTAAGTTTCCAGATGAGACAGATGTGTCCAGGTCTGCGTCCACGTCCACAGCTGCTAGAGCGAACAGGATGTAACCATCTGCACCAGTTGACGTCAGCACATGTTGAAGGGCTGTAAATCCACTTTATCTGACAATACTTGTTAGCGCCCATTGAAAACATACATGATCCTGCAATGTATTTCTTATGTCTTAGGGAGGGACACCGTACCGTCTTCCACACACCTCGATGTTTCCTGTTACTGAAAAATGAAATGTGAAGACATCTATTGTTATTATTGGACATTCCTGGATTCATATGTGACACGTGAAAATGCAATAAATGGGTCAACTTATGTTTTAAATGTGTTTTTTAAACTTAATATACATATATTATCAGAATTTGTGGTGCCATTTTACATAGCAGTCTTCATTATCAGTTATGATAAGAACAATTTTATGCTAATTTGATCGAATTCCTGTTAATAATAGGTTGGCCATATGGTTTTTAAGCATTGAAAAAAAACGTTTTGAAGTAAGCTATTGCAGTGTTGGCTGTTGGAATATAAATCAATTTCACCTGAAAGAAATAAAGCAAGAAAGCGAAAGAAAAAGAAATGCATTCGACTGCGGTGTCGGACTCGTGTATCTTCGGAAATGTTCGTGTGTTTTCGGCAATCTCCGCTGAGTCGCTTTAAAAACAACATAGGTCGGCCTTCTTCTCCCTGGTTTGCACCCGTTTGATTCCTTGTCGTTATCGAGAAAGAGGGGAAATTATTTTTTGGGTGATATTTTTTCCACGTTTGCGCTTTTCCTCTCCCTTTCGGGTTCGGCGGTGTTCGGACGCCGTTGTGTGCCGCGAGTGACTGCTCGGTCATATTCGGCATTTGTCGTTCGGCGCAATGGACGAAGCGGAGTCGGCCACGAAAGCGCTCGGGCTGGATGAACCGCCCCTCGGTGAGCCTCCGGAGGAGCGAGTGGGTTCGGATACCGAATCGGAGGCCGAAGTCACCACGATGTCCGTCATGGCGGAACCGGGAAACATCGACATGGGAGCCGAGTCCTTGCCGAACTCAGACGAGACCGAAGCGGCATTTGCAGGCATGGCGGGCTTTTTTAGCTAGTAGCAGGCCGCTGAGCCGGGAAACAAACTGATGCCGACATGATTTGTCGTTGAGTCTGAACGTATGGATTGAACGGGTGACGAGTCGTCATCAGTTCATGACGATGAGTTGAGGTGATCAGTTGATCTGGGAAAAAAAAAAAAAAAAACAGCAGTGGAACAGGGTTGTGGTGTTTAGGGTCTGTTCAAAAAGTTGGGGGTCCCCCAAACTCCGTGTTATTATTGTTCTTTTGAACCATTTTGAGCTTATGAATACCCTCAATCCACCCGACGTGATCTAGCAGCTTCTCTCACTTAGGCTCCAAGTTTGAGAGCCGATAAATTACTTCAAATCCTCCTCTTGGAAAGTTGGTTCACATTGTTCTTTTACCTGCCCACCTCTGTTGCGATCAGCTGATCTGGTCATTGCATATCTACGTGTTGGCATGGCAACAGCAGACGTTGCTGAACTTAATGGATGTTAAATAAACATGTGTTACTGTCTACTGTACATTGAATTAAATATAATATTTAATTAAGTGAAAATAAATATAATACAAGAATAATAGACAGAAATCTCTAGAAAGTAGATCCCCATTTCTTCCAGAGAAAAAAGTTTGGAACCTTTACGTACAGTAATAAATGCGTATCGGTTGAATGTTTATCTTTAAATTATAAATTTGGGGAAGTTATTCTGTGGCCTAACTGCCATAAAATGCTGCATATGTTTTATGATTTAACAGAAAGTACTGTCAATAAAAGCAATAATGTAATGATTAAAACCAAGTAACAAGGAAATGTTATGATGTGTGTGGAGAAATAAAGGAGAGAAAAGAGTGTATAGTCATTAACAAAAGAGATTCTAGATAAGTAAATCTAAAATGAGACAATAAATGAAACGGTCATGAAACATTTAGGACACCATGTGGCTCAATGAATATCAGTACTTGTGTACAGTACTTGTGTACAGTACAGTACTTTAGTGTTTACACGTTGGCTCTGATGCCGTTTGTCTCCGTTCTCCAGAGGTGACCGCAGTGACGGTGGGAGACGTTCACGCTGCCGACGACAACGTTTTCACCACCACCGTCGCCACATCAGGAAGCCTTCCGGAACACGTGCTGGTATGTGCTAGAAGATCCACGCCGAGCTCATAGACACCTGCTTCCTCTGTGTGTGTGTGTGTGTGTGTGTGTTGTAGAGCGGTAGGACCACCCTTCAGCTGGGTGAAGGTCTCGGTACCCAGAAGGCCACCCTGATCGTGGTTCACACCGACAGCAGCATCGTGGAGGCTGCCGGCCTCAAGTCGTCGGCCGCCATCGCTCCAGGTGAATCGTCTGTGTTTGTGTGAGATTGTGAGTGTGACGGAGCGTTCCAGCTTTATCGCATATCACCGTAGCAACATTCAAGACCAGAGTGACACAACAGTAACAGTTAGGATGGGGAGAGCTCCTCAGACCCAGAACCCACTCCGGGGTGTAAATCTATTGTCTGTGTGTGTGTTGACTGCGCTGACTTGGCGCCCTCGTGTTGGTCCCATCCTCAGGCTCACAGACTCCGCCCACCCCGCTCACCCCCCCGCAGGACAAAGACTCGGGCTCCAAGTACAACTGGGACCCGTCGGTGTTCAACAGCGAGCTGCCGGTGCGCTGCCGGAACACCAGCGGCGTCCTGTACAAGAGCCGGCTCGGATCAGGTGACCGGCGCAGAGCTCGCCCCTTCTCGTGCACGTGCGCGTGTGGTCCCCCGCTGACGGTGCTTGTGTTTTGCGTTCAGGCGGTAAAGGACGCTGCATCAAACACGAGCAGCAGTGGTTGACGCCCACCGAGTTTGAATGTCTGGCAGGGAGAGCCAGCAGCAAAGACTGGAAGAGGAGCATCAGGTACGCGGGCAGGCCGCTGCTCTGCCTCATCCAGGTACCACCCCGTCCCCGTTCACCGCCGCACACACCTGGACGAGGTGGGCTTCACATCACTCATAGGACTGTTTCTGTTAGGAGAGGATCCTGAACCCTCACGCTGCCTCCTGCACGTGTGCCGCCTGCTGTGACGACCTGACCGTGGTGAGTCGGCGGGACTGCTCCTGCTGCGGCTGCGTTTAGTCGTTAGACTTCTACTGATTAGAAGAAGAGTAGGAAGCAGCAGAGGTTCGAGTCCCGTTTGAGCCGTGTGACTGCGCTGCTGATGCTCACGGGTCTGGTTCTGTGTGCAGTGCCCGAAGGATGGAGGAGACGTTCTGGTGGCAGAAAACATCACCATGGTAACGTCACGCTGCTTCGCCGCTTCACCTGCTGCGGACGCGTGAGTCAGCGTTTTCCCTCGACCTGTTTCAGACCGGTCCCGTTCGCCTCTTCGTCCCGTACAAGAGACGGAAGAAGGACACGGATCCTCCTCTCGTTCCCGCCAAGAAGGAGCTTCCAGCCGCCAAAAACATCACGCTGACGCCGGGGACCACATGTACGTCACATGACATCCGTGTGAAGCACGCTGGCTGTGAGCAGTCGCCACGGCGACGTAGACCTCCACAAACGAGTGTGATTGGGCTGTTTGTGTCACATGACTTTCCTGGCTCTCGGAGCGGGTGTTTATCCAGAAAATGGAAAAGTATGTCAAAGTCCAGAAACCGATGGCGATCTTGTTGTAGTTAGTGCGGTAACAAGGTCCGCTCACCTTCAGGCGCTATTGCTGGAGGAAGTGGCGAGTTCAGCAGAACCTGGCTGACGTGTGATTGGACGAGCCCGACTTCACCTCCCTTTCATGTCCTGTTCGTTCATCTGGGTGTTCACGTTAACCTTTGACCTCTGTGACACGTCTGTTGTCCCCCGACAGTCACCGTCTCCCCGTCAGGACAGATCACCACATCTGGTACCTTGACCTTTGACCGCTCTCCGGCAGGCGACGCCGCCACCGCCGCCGCCATCATCTCAGAGGGTTCAACACAGAGTGACGTGTACGCCAGCACAGAAGGTACCGGACCTTTTACTCGTCCGTCCTCACAGAGGGGTCACGGGTTTGATTCCGGGACACTTGGGAATCAGTGTGCATGCTCCTCTGTGCACGTTTGGTGAATTGGAGAATCAAAACGCACGCGTAGGGAAATCATCCGCGCTTCTGCTGCTGCTGCTGCCTCCATCTGCTCACGTCCTCCACCCAGAGGTTCATCACACACCCAGGGCCGCTGTGTGTGTGTGTGTGTGTGTGTGTGTGTGTGTGTTCATAATTCATCCATCAGTTTCATTCAATGTTGCACATGTGATTGTGAGGCCACCAACAGATGTTGTCTGTAATTACGGTAATTTAACCCGTTAACACCCACGGTGTCCATACTGTGGAGTACCGTAATGACATGACTGCGCAATGAGAACATGGCATATGTTGAGAACAGCCATGTTGCTGTCATTACGGTAAAGAATGGGATTACCATAATGACAGCAACTTGCCAACCTTCAGAGACGAGTCAGCGGTTGGTGTGGAGGTGATCCGTGGTCTCCATCCCACCGTCCCAGGAGCATGAACATACGACCACCGACCGGCTGACAGTCGGACACCGTCCCGTTTCCTGTCGTCCTGTCACTGATGGATCGACCTGTCGCACGAGCCCGAGTCCCCGTGGTGTTTTAACCTGAAAATCGTTTGGTGCTTTATTTTGACACTCCTCCTCCTAACCCCGTCCCGTGTCCTCCCTCAGTCCTCACGTCTCTACCAGCGCTGGCCGTGTCTCCTCAGGCCGTTCAGGCCAAGATGGCCGTGGCGTCCCCTTCCTCAGGTCTGGTGAGCACGCTGGAGGTGGGCTCCATCGGGGGGCCAGTGCCAGTGGGGGGCCCGGGCCCGGCGGTGAGCGAGGGGCAGAAGAACACCTGGCTGTTTCTGGAGGAGCTGGCTGACACGCTGCTGAGCAACGTGCAGCAGCTGAAGGTTCTGATCGAACAGGCCAAACACACTGCAGGGGTCAAAAGTCAGGGCGGCCAGAAGGAGGTGAGCGAACGCACACGCACAGGCCGAGCTCAGCAGACGCACACGTGAACGTCACCTCTGTGTGTGTGTGTGTGTGTGTTCAGTGCGGCGCCAGCGCGTCCTTCCAGAACCAGAGCTCCGACGTCACAGAGATCATCATCAACGTACGTCCGCCGCCGCCGCCGCCGCCCACAGCTGACGTAAGTCGACGTCTTCTCACGCCTCCTCCTGTCGCCTCTGCAGCAGATGTGTGTGAACTGCGGACGCGTGGCGATGAGCGAGTGCACCGGCTGCCGCAAGGTCAACTACTGCTCCACCTTCTGTCAGAGGAAGGTAAGACGGGGTCACAGGGACCAATGAGGACAGATCAAAGGGATCACAGAGATCACACTGATCCAGGTGATCCAGGTGAAACAGACCTCGTCAACAAATCATCCTAACGATGTGTAAAACAAACAACAAAGTTGTCCAATCTCTGTACACTGACAGTAATATTTGATTGGACTTCAACCACCCTCCCTCACGTCCCGACTTACTCTTTTTTTCTACTTTCAATCTGAAACCTGTGTGATTTTTTTTGGGGTGGATGATTTATTCATGAAGTACTACCACCACCCAGCAGGGGGCGAGCTGTCACTGTGTCCATTTATCTACACAATCGTCCCCCCCCAGGACTGGAAAGAGCATCAGCACGCCTGCTGTCAGTCGACGGGGGGCGTGGCCATTCAGGAGGAGGAGCCTATCACAGCCATCGGTATGGACAAAGTAAAGTGAAGCATCTTCTCTGAGGAGGACACGTGTCTTTGTGGACAGACGTCCCGGACCTGCTGAGGACACTGACCGCTTTACCACAGCAGCACCTAGTGGACGTGACTGAGAACTGCAGGTTCACGCAGCAAACATCTGTCAGCCTCTGTTATTCTTCGTCCATGTCGGCCCGGTCTCTTGTAAATCCGTTATTTTCCGACCAGTTTTTTATTTAAGTCTCCAGAGTCTCTGATCGACTGAAGATCAGGCAGCTCAATAAACCGTTTTGAGTCAAAAACCACTCAGGTCTTCATCTTCTCTGACCGTGTGTGGAGGTGCGTGTTCACATGGAGCTCAAATGATGTTCTCAGTCACTCGGTCTCAGTCCGATCTTGTGTCACGCGGCTCCTGCAGTGGAGGTATTTCTGGGGTCCGGCCCCAGAGGGGACCCTCAGCATCTTCAACCAGGTCAGGTGATCCGTCAGAGCTGCTGTGGAGCTCCAACGACCACTGCTGAACCTCCACGGAGACGCAACGCCGGAGCTGCTGTCAGTAGACGGAGGCAGCATCCTGGTGGTTTGGAGTTTCATCCTGGTGGTTTGGAGTTTACTCCTGGTGGTTTGGAGTTTACTCCTGGTGGTTTGGAGTTTACTCCTGGTGGTTTGGAGTTTCATCCTGGTGGTTTGGAGTTTACTCCTGGTGGTTTGGAGTTTAATGTCGATGCTACAAAGTGGGTTTACTTCACACTGATTTGTTGTTTCACATCATGATACATTTTGCCTTCAACACTGGAATCAGGGAGTTAAACTACTGTACAACGCCAGAGAAAACAAACGTGGTATCTGTGAGGTCAGTACTGCTGAAATACCGGTACACACTGGACTGTGACCACGGCTGATGTGTGCTGCGCTGAGATGAAGCCAAGCAGTGTTTTTTTTAATGAAACGTTTTATTCTGAAAAGATGAACTGTAACATAAAAAAAGTTCTCGACAGTAGATGTGTTGTTGATCAGAAGCTGATTCACTGGGAAAACAAACGTTCCTGTCGACACACGTAGAAAAATAAAAAAATCCCCCGGAGGCAGGAAACAATGGCAACGTTCACGGACCAGAAGACGCTGAACAGAAGCCCCCGTCGCCCCCGTGGCATCAGGCGCTGTAAGAGCAGCAGCGGTGCAGGACCTTCTTGAAGAACTTCCTGAACTCGGTGTTGAAGACGGTGTAGATGATGGGGTTGAGGGCGCTGTTGACGTAGCCGAGCCACGTTACCACACTCATCAGAGCCGGCGGGATGTGACAACCCTGACAGCGCGCTCGCATCGTGTGCAGGACAAAGAACGGAGTCCAGCAAAACAGGAAGGCACCTGCAGGAGAAGGAGAGCCCTACTGAGTCCAGCTCCATGGTCCATTCACACCAGCCCTGTTTGGGTCTAGAATCAAACTGGGGTCAAAGAAGTGGAACATGGTTCTGGAAGTGGACTACGCCCCAGGGCATTGTGGGTAAACAACCGTAACAAATGTGCATGGAGAAACATGGGAGTCGTGTTGTTGTTGTCAGATGTGACGGGGGTAAAAACACAACAACAAGAAAAGCAGAAAGAATAGTCCCCAACAGAACCGAGTCCCCAATCGAATCAAATCAAGTCCCCAACAGAACCGGGTCCCCAGTCAATTCAAATCAAGTCCCCAACAGAACCGAGTCCCCAATTGAATCCAATCAAGTCCCCAACAGAACCGAGTCCCCAATTGAATCCAATCAAGTCCCCAACAGAACCGAGTCCCCAGTCAATTCAAATCAAGTCCCCAACAGCACTGAGTCCCCAATCAAATCAAATCAAGTCTCCAACAGAACCGAGTCCCCAATCGAATCAAATCAAGTCCCCAATGGAACCGAGTCCCCAATCAAATCAAATCAAGTCCCCAATGGAACCGAGTCCCCAATCTAACCAGTCGTAATGGACGACATGCCTGATTCGTCCCAAACTCGGCCTTTCCCTGCTCCAACACCAGATTCACAGTAGCAGGCGTCTGCAGAGCTTCACCATGACCGGTCCTTTGACTCATGAGACATGTCAAACATGCCTGGGCAGGAGAGTCTGAAGACCAGGAAGACCGTTTCAT
>CAAKHB010001062.1:0-18227 GCA_901007665.1 Aeoliscus strigatus
AGAGAAGGTTTGAAATCCAATTTTTTATTGGTGAACTGTGCTTCATAAATGAAATCCAAAAGTAAAGGTCAAGCACATCCGCAAACCAGTTAGGTCAGGTGCATTATTCAAAAATGTAAAACAAATACAGCAATACAGTTCAATAAATAACATTCTGAAATTGTCCTGCAATCAGCAGCAACCCACTTTGCGATTGTATTTGTCAATTTTTATGTTGTGGATTTACTCATTCTTTTCCAAAATTCAGCTAGCGTGGGTTGGCGGAGCGAGCTCCTGGTAGCTGCACTCGTAACGGAGGAACTTGCCTGAACATGTTTCGCATTTAAATGGTACGTCAGGCTGGAGTTGCTCCGGTGGTAAGAGAACTCCTTTTTGCAAAAACTACAAATCACAGCGTTTTTATTTATCGTCCCGTCTCTGTTCTTTTGTAAATCAACTTGTCGTTCAGTGACCCGACTGAAGACACACTTGCCTCATCCTCCTGAGTCTTGTCCATGTCTGTTATTGTTGACCACTGCCTTTTTAATTTGCCGGTGCAGGTGACGTAGCACGGCCGAGAAGACTACGGGTCCTTCAATGGGCCAAAATTGAGATCCCAGTCACTCCAAGATTGTGCTTACTGGGCGACCAATCACAAGTAATGGGAGTGTCAAAACAATATTTGGCAGTCATAAAGGTCGGGACGGTTACGGCAGCCCGGATTATCCTCAGGGTATGGAAGAGTACATCCCCACCGGACTATAAAGGGTGGATTGAAAAAATGGCAGAAGTTGCATCGTATGAACGGATGTTGGCGAGAGTCAGTGACAGTGAGGACGAGAGAGGGCTATGGGAACGTCTTTTTTTTACCACAAGCGCATAGGAACAACTGGGAAAGAATTGAGACAATTGTATAGCTGTGACTGAATAATATAATAGTGTGTGTGAATTACTCTGTATTGGCATATATATGTATGTATGTATAAAAAAAAAGGGCCAAAATTCAAATGAACAAGCATTGGCTCGCCACCGTTGATACTCATTGATCATCACTCGTATCATCAGTACGTTCAGGGTATTAGTTCCTCCAGTACGCTCAGTGTGTACACTGCCCAGCAGGTTCAGTGATTTGTTCCGTGATTCGATTAATGATTTCTCCAGTGATTTGATCAGTGATTCATTAAGTGATTCGTTCAGTGATTCGTCCAGTGATTCGTTCATGGTTTCAATAAGTGATTCGATCAGTGATTTGTTCACGTATTGCTGCACAGTGAACTAGATCCACCAGTGCATTCAGTACATTTGCTGTGCAGCTATTTCGTTTTCGGTGGAATATTTGTTTTATTTCAGTGTAAGTTTCGTTTTCATTGAGTGATTTGTGTCAATAGACTCGTTCTCAGGGAAAGAACAAAGAATCAGATTCTCCCACATTTCGTAATTGTGAAATGAACAAATCTTTTCAGAAAATGATTCAAGACAGTTCTTTCACCAAAATGAACAACTCACTCGCAAATGGGAAAAACTACTGCCCGACCACCAAATCTACTGGTAACATTCAATCCATGCAGACCAGTCCGTCTGCAGATGGATCAGAGATGGACAGATGGGTGTGCTGACTGGAAAATCTATAACTGCTCTGGTGCATTCTGGGGAAATGCCCCTGAAAATACATTTTCAATATGAAAATGTATTTACACTGACTTTGTTTTCCTCTTCTTGGGGGAGAAAACAACAGTGAGCAGTTTTCCCAGTCTGCGGTGCCTGGGTCATGAAACACCACCACTGGACTGATGACGACAGGAAGAAGGTGTTGTGGACTGATGAATCCAACTCTGAAATGTTGGGTTCATCCCAAGAGATTTTTGTACGCCGTCAAGTAGGGGAAAGGATGGTTCCTCACTGTGTGACATCAACTGTCAGACATGGAGGAGTGTGATGGTCTGGGGTTGTTTTTCTGGATCCACGGTCGGTGACTTGTACAGCGTGAAACCAAACGTCTACCACAGCATTTTGTAGCTCCATGCAGTCCCTCTGGGATGGACCTAGTTCATCCTACAGCAAGATAATGACCCAAAACATACATCCACGCTAGGACAGAACTACCTCAAGACAAAAGAACAGGATGACAGAACAGTGTCCAGACTTCAACCACAGGGAGCTGGTTTGGGATGAAGTGGAGAGGAGAGGGAAAGAAAAAAAAACACAAGTTCTACACAGTTATAGGAAGGAGGGAGGAATGGAATATTTGATCCATTGTAGAAAGAAGAGACCATACTATACTTTACTACTATAGTATACTTCACTAAACTATACTGTACTACTATGCCATACTATACTGTACTCACATACTATATAATACTACTATACTATACTATATACACACACACACACCATACTATACTTTAATACTATAGTATACTATACTGCTACACTACTATACTCTACTATAATAGACTATACTATACTTTACTATTATATGATACTCTATACTACATTACGTACTTTATACATTACTACTATAGAACACTATACCATACTATAGTATTATACTACAGTGCTACTATAGCATGCGATACCACTATACTACAGTATAATGTACTATACTACTACATGGTGTTTCTACACTGTACTGTTCTATAATACTTATATCTATTACACGTACTGTGGACGAACCGGTCGCTGTGGCAGATAATCACAGGCTCACATGCTTATTTTATTCTAAATGCATAAAAAAGTCAGAGACCATTGACCATCATTTGTATTAACCCCCCCCCCCCACACACACACACACACACACACACAGGTTTATTGTCATGCGAACCTGCTTTGGTTCTTCGATCACTCCAGACGAGGCCCCCCGTGTTTTCCCTCGTATGTCATTAACAGTCGTAACACACGTCACCACCAGGTGTCCACTCACCATTTGTCCAACAGGGCCGATCTCTCCTCTCTCTCCCTTCTCCCCAGCAGCCCCCTGCAGCACAAACAGTATCAGGACATGTCAGCTGGAGCTACATGTGTAACCTTGACGATAGGTACTGGTCCATCCGAGGGGCTTTGGACTGCAGTCAACATGAGTCTGACAGCACAGTGGCTGGTCGGCTCCAGGTCGCTCACACTTTGTGGCCCTTGACTGCAGACGGCTGTACATGTCCTGACCCCAGATATGGTTCTTGTTTCTCACACACGAGCGCGGACATACCGTACAACAAACAAACACAAAGGCGTACCGGAGGCCCCTGGATGGAGAGGCCACTGGGACCCTGAGGGCCAGTAGGTCCTGCTGGTCCGGGGGGGCCAAGCTCTCCCACAGGTCCTTGAGGTCCCTGAGAACAACCACAAACATCAGAGAAGTGACTGGATGAATTCATCTCAGTAACCCCACATATTCATTCCTGTCTGAGTCTGTGACACTGGTCTACTCAGTGTGTACAGTGGTACCGTCCTTATTCTAAAGCAAACTTTGGCTCGGACCTTGTTCCACTCGTGGATTCACACACAGGAACTCACACTGGTTGACTCTTAGGAACGGCTGTAATCTGCCATTCTTTTTACACCAAAGAGCTCTGTCAGCTGAGCTACGTTTGCTTTTATCCTTGGAAAGAGTTTTGGACGGTGTGATTTGTTGAAAAGTGATCAGTCAGTGAGACGGTGTTTCTACTCGTGGTGGCTTTGTTTAACCAACACGGAGAGAGAAGGAAACCTGAGCGTCTGAACAGACCTTGATTGTTTGCAGTTGGTCCAACAGTAGTTTTAAAACCAAACATGATCATAATTCATGTAGGAAACGTCCTTATTTACAGACATGTCTGTGTTTGTGTACCAGCAGTTGTATTGGTCCAATCAGAAAACTCAGCGTGACTAAGTTCTTTAAAATAAACACCATTTTATTCATGAGGCCAATGTAGTGTGACCATGATAATATTACAGCTGTGTCCATACCTGCGTTTGTTTCCTCAAAGGCTGCATTCAATAACCAAAATGTCCAACAAAGTAAAACACTGGTCAGGTTTTCGCCATCATGCTCAGATGTTTGTCCTGTAACAGTCAACTTGTCCCGCTGATCGACTGATTTGCAGCTCGTTCGCTCAGGAGCGTCAGGAGCCAAAGTAATCTTTGTTCTGGCTGAGTGTTTTGCTGCAGCGTTCAACCACACAGTTACTGGCTTCGTGTCCTTTGTGATCAATCAAGGAAACTGTGAAACTGGGATACATGAATGGAGAAGGAGTAAAAACAAACAGAGCTGCGATGGATTATGCAGTGTTGACGTAAATAATAAATGCTGGCACACCCACAGACAGATCTGTCGACAGGACATTGGATTACAGTCTGTTTCAATAACGGCGCCGTGATTTGGATTCTATCATAGATGAGTAACAGATTCATGCAGGTATTCAAATC
Source organism: Aeoliscus strigatus (assembly GCA_901007665.1). Lineage (NCBI taxonomy): Eukaryota > Metazoa > Chordata > Actinopteri > Syngnathiformes > Centriscidae > Aeoliscus > Aeoliscus strigatus. The sequence goes on from CAAKHB010001062.1 coordinate 4,381, forward strand.
CACCTGGCAGGAGCTGCAGCGTACGATTGCTGCTGAGCTAAAAGCAGTTGGATCTGCGTGGCATGTGTTAATACTTACTGTGTGTGTGTGTGTGTGTGTGTGTGTCGTGTGCCAGCAGAACCAAAAACTGCATCTCACAGGACACACGTGCCTTCTATTCAAGCAGCGTTTCACGGGTTTGATTCTGTCAGCGCTTCATTCTCGGGAGTTTCCAGCCAGTTGTGCCCACATCTGGGTGGTTTGCACTTGAAACGCTGTCATTCAGCAGAGCGGGAGGTGAGGTGGAGATAACCGACCTTCTCTGAGATTCAGCTGCCAGCTGTGTGTGTGTGTGTGTGTCTGTGTGTGAGGCTGCCCTCCCTGCTTCTTTCCCCCAACAACATTTTCTCCTTTTAACATGAAATTACCATCCAGAGAAGTGGGTCTGGTGCAGACACATTCCCAGCAGCATCAGATGACTGTCCTGTTGGTCATGAACATGCACTCTGACGTTTTTCCTGACCAGTGTGTCGAAGCAGTCTATCCTCGATAACATGGTGAAGGTGAGCCTGACAGTCAGACGATTATAAAACGGCGCTCCAACAGGACCCTGCAGTCTAAAGGTGCTTCTCATCCAATCTCAATGTGTCATGGCAGCTGGGTGCATTTCTTCAAACCCGTAACTTCTTTTTATCATGATGTCACCGCTGGGATAAACACCTCTGTCCCTGGAGACCAGAGAGTTCATAAGTCAGTTGGTGAGTGTGAGTGAGGGAACACAGAGTTCATTCTTCATTCTTCAGTAGCTCTTCAGTAGCTCCAGCACATGAAAGGTAAAGTCTGAGATTATTCACCTGTTTACTATATTCAGCCCCTTCATTACACGGCCAGAAATGACACCCGCCAGAGGATCACTGTGGTTGTTAGAGGCTAATTCTAGCAAGCTATTTAGATGTGATGCATCAGTCCGAGCTCCATGCTAGCATACGGACGATGTGTCTGGAAGTGTAAAATGTCAAGAATACATGGGACCGCCATGTGTGGTAGGACACTGGGTTTATACATAAACTACTCACTGTCGCTCCTGGCTCTCCTCTGTCTCCTCTGGCGCCCCGAGTTCCTGGACCGCCCTGAAACAGAAGAACAACTCTCAGAAAAAACAGAAAGCATCGCGTGCATTCAGAGAATGAAAGAAGAAGAGATACTGGCCATGAAATGTGTATCCCTTAGTCTCATTTTAAACATCCAAATGATGAGAAATACTTCCTTAATCACCAGGAAATGTGTGATACAGTTTGTTTGTGTCTGTTGCTCTAATAGTACAACACAGAAACTGTTTTAATGTCAGTGGATCATGAGTGTGACAGACAGAGCTGATCTGTCATCTGCCCTCTGAGCGCTGTGCTACGTCGTACCTCACAATGACCCCTCAACTACGACGGTTTAACCACGGATAAACGACACACATCTGTGAATCATTGACCCGTTCGGGATACATCCTCTTCCTGTGGTCGCTTTAAGTGGCCACCCCTGGGAAGGAGGGGCGAGGTGGAGGAAGAGCATGGGGGGCAATGGACAGAATGCCGCTGGAGGCAGAGTCGGGGTGAAGCTACAAAAAACCTTTGTTAAATAATCCAATATTCTGAAACGACATTAGGCTGCAAACCAGACGTCATTTTGGTGGACCAGAGAAGGACGGTAAAAACACTGGTGAGGCCTGCAGAGAAAAGTGGATGGCAGCGGCAGAGAGAGACGCACAGCGGACACTAGTCGGGCTTTTCCACAACACGGTTCCAGCTCGACTCCACTCGGCATGGATCTACCCGGCTTGCTTGTGTTTCTGGTGATAGAACCTGGTACCGGGGGCTACCACCTCCATTGAGGTTCCAATGGAGCTGAGCTGGTACTGAACATGTGACGTAGATGAGGGACGTCCTCTGGTTGGTCCATAGAGACAGAGGGACGTCCTCTAGTTGGTCCACAGAGACAGAGGGACGTCCTCTAGTTGGTCCATAGAGACAGAGGGACGTCCTCTGATCTGTCCCTACAGACAGAGGGACGTCCTCTGATCGCTCCCTACAGACGGAGGGACGTCCCAAGCGCTGCGTTCTACACAAGAGTCTACTGGCAATTTTACTGGGGCTGGCGATACAGTTCTTTATTCCTCGGCGCGCTCTCATTGAACATGGCTCGTATGGCTCATAGACACACACTGTGTCTGTTAACGAAGCACAGACGTGTTTTTTTGTCTGGTTAGAATGTTTATTATAAGAGCAGAGTGGAGCAGAGAGAGCACAGTGTCCATGTCCTGCTCCGTCTCTTTTCTCACTCTGTCTGACAAATATCCAACTTCTCCATCTCCTCCATGCTCCATATTGTTTCCCAGCCTGCGTTGTGACGTCAGCACCCACAGCGAAGAGGTACTGAATTGTAATGGAAAATAGCCTGACTGGAAGCAAACGAGTCGAGGCAAGACAAGCTGGAACTGTCTAGTGGAGAAGCGCCATGAGATGACTTTCTGTCATTTCCCGGATTCTATGTGAATGCAGGATTATACGGGCACCATCAGAGTTGTTGTGAGGGGTGCGTTGAGTAGCTGAGCGCTCACCGTGAGCAGCTCTACCTGAGCACTGAGCAATCACACAGCTGTGTCCATAGCAACCCCCAAATGAAGAAGAACGCTTCAATGACTTGTTAAAAGTCATTGAAGTTAAATTAGACTTTTTTACAATGGTGATGAAAAGCACCAGTAGTAGCTCTGGTTTAATGTTTTGTTGCTGCACAAAGCAAAGGGCAATTCACACCGGTGACCGGTGTTTAGTACTGAGCTGAGCCTGGTGGCACAGATGGTATTTCAGTTTGATGACAAACAGATTTACAGTCGCAGTGACACAGGCGAGCTGGACATAAGAAAAGACAAACAGATACAGGAAGGAGGTTCATGGTCATGGTCAGACAACAGCTCGTATGGTCTCATAAACATCTTTGAGATGATCATTTGCTCACCATGTTATTTTGCCTTTCATGGGCCTTTTGTGTGTTTAGAAACTTATCAGCTTTCTTGTACATGTGCGTATTTCGTTCCTTGCTTGTCTTCCACAGGGAAACAAATCTATTGTGTTGACAATCATTACAATGTGTTAACAAGGTGAATGGCACAGACATTTCCTCCCCCCTGGAAGCTGAAGGTATTTGTCCGGGTTTAGGACAGTGGGGGTGATGATTTCCACCAGTAAACCATTCATCTAGGACCATAAACTGCTGTTAAAATGTGATTTAAGGAGCCGTTTCAAGGCCAGAGACAGATCCAGAGGGGAGGATGAATGAACAGGCAATAAAAGAGAGAGAGCTCCTGACACCGGGATGCAGACGGAGTAAAGGAGAAAACCCAATAACGAAAAGAAATGCAAAGACTTCTCCTTTTAATTAAGAAAAGGTCCCAACCTGCATCTGTAAGCACCTTTGTTATCGCTGAGCATCAGTATGCTTGTTTGGGTTTCTTAAAGTATTAAAAGTTTTAAAGAGACCAAAAAAAATTAAATCTGACACAACCCGACAGATGACTAAGTCTGGACGCGGGTGAAAATTGGAATGGATTGTAATCGGCGCGAGATAAATGGAATCACCATATAATTACTTTCTCAGACTCTACGGGCGTCGATCCGCAGCCCTCCCTGCTCTCAGCAGCACGAGTGCGGACAAGGAGAAAAAGCTTGGAGAGGCACAAGAAAAGAGCGAAAAACTGGGGAGATGTAAAGCGGAAAAGAGAAAGGGAAGATAGGGGAGAAAGAGAAAAATGAGAATATGGTGTGTCAGGCTATAAATGAGCTTCTCTCATCTCTCAGGTTTTACTTGTGATGGCGTGAGTGGAACGCAGCAGTGAGGCCGTGAACTCATTCCTTCAATAATACTGTTGCTACAATAAGAAAAATGTCATTTGATACGTGTTGAGACACTTCCTGCTCTTTCCAAAGAGGACCATACATGTTTGTGCTTATGAAGAGTTTAGTTGTGAATATTTAGTTGTCTTTTGTGTGTGTGTGTGTGTGTGTGTATCTATATATATATATATATATATATATATATATATATATAGTATATATCAGTGGAAGGCCGTACATTTTACACCCAGGCCTTCAGTCGCTATAGAAAGCACCTTATTAAGCAGAAATGCAGTATAAAGGGCTGTTGCATCACATAGTTAACTGATGTAGCCAGTATAAATTACAACACACATAAAAGAATCCATAACCTCGTAAAACTGCAACATTTAGGAAAATAGCAGCATTTTAGATTATCCTGATTTGTACACAAAGTCTTTCCTCTCTTTCCTCAATAAGAGTTCAATGACTCTGTCGTAGAGATTATTTGTGTGTTTTAGGTCCATCAACAAGTCCTTTTCTGACACAGTCTGTCAGTGTTTTTAACATTTCCCCGTTTTTCACAACTGCACTTGAGAGAACGATGTGAGACCAGTCCCTGCACAAGGGCCTACATAATCCGCTACAATTCCTGCAGCCTGAACATGGTGACATCGCAAGCGATGAGCCCAGAGCTAAAGCCACAAAACCTTCCTAAAAAGCAAAGGTCCAATCGCCAACAGCCAGGAAAAGCCTGCATTACAATCCTCCATAACGCCTTGTAAGGCAACACAATCACTAACCTCACCATCTTCAGTGACATCACCTACCAAGATTTGGAGAACTGCACCAAAGTCAGGGCCTTCCCAAGGAGGGTGGAAGATGTTAGAGGGAAATACACCAGCTAGTGAAAGAGCGACACCTCCTACAGAAAGTATGGAAAAGATACATGGAACACGAAAAGGAGCACCTCAAAAACCTGTGGGACCAGATCCAAGCCAAAGTTTGACTGTTAAGGAGAGCAGAGAGGATCCGGAGACACTAAAGCTGTAAGGGGAGAGTAAGGTCGAGTTTCTTCCATGACCCTTCAAGTATTCCCGTGAGTTACTGGAGGAAAAGAAACGGGGACACTGCACTTCACTGAACGGGAGCTGGAGGACCAAAAAACCCAGGCAAGCAACAATCTACATCTCAAAACCACCCGAGCCATCATCAAAGTTCAATACCACCCCCCCCCGAAATGGTCTGAAATCAACCATGTGGTGTCCCAAGCATGTGCACAAGCTTGGTGGAGAACACACGCCTAGGCAGTGGAATAACATCAAATTGTATAAATGACATCAAACAACAGGTGGGAAAAGCAAAAATGTTGTATCTTAATGAAAGAATGAAATGAAAGAACTCACAGGAGGTCCAGAGGGTCCGGGGGGACCCTTGCTCTCTTGAGAGCAGGTGCAGGCGTGAGGCAGTGAGGGACACTGTCCTTCAACACGCTGAAAAGACAAATACACAGACGCCACATGATCAGCACTGAGAAAATAAATACATCTACATCTTTCCACATGACAACATAATGGCCTAATTCTCAGACCTGAGACTGTATGACACATGGTCAGTCGTTTTTCAGAACCGTCACCCCCAAACTGAATGGCTTCTGGTATCAAACTTGTGGTATAGCCAGTGATTCCTTATCTGAGCACTTGAACAGTCATAATGTCTTGGGCCCTCCTGTATGTGAAAAGGTGTGTGAATCACTCAAGTTATAGTTTTATTGATGTCAGTCTTGAGTCGCTTTATTTGGGCCAGTCAGATCGACGGTTGAGTAGACACCGTAATTTCCTCTTGCCGTGGCTCCTCATATGGGAGTGCAGGCCTAACCCTAAGGCATACAGTCTTCCACAGATGTTACATGGAATTTAATCTGTGTGAAGATTATCATTTTCTGCAGTCTCTCTGGTCGCTTGTGCCTGTTGAAAGGTCTTGATGCCTTGGGTGAGCTGGTGTTTCCATTGGTCCTGGTCGGTAGTGACATCTTCCCAGGTTGTTGTTTCAGTTTTGCAGATCCTGAGGTTGGTATTCAGTGTGTCTTTTAAGGGGTTTTCCCAGGCCACACTGCACCTCCACCAACTGTTCAAAGAGCAGCATCTTTGGGATGTGGCTATCAAGCATTCGGACAACATGCCCATCTGTCGCAGCTGGGCCTTGATGATCAGGCCACAGTTCTGCAGTACTTCAAGATTGGACAACTTGTCTTGCCACCTGATGTTGCATTTCGGGCGCTGCTGGATATGGCGACGATAGATTGTCCATGATTCGCAACAGTAGAGTAGGACACTCAGGATTATTTAGACAGCTGTTTTTCTGTGCTGTTTTATCCCATGATTTCATCAGGCCATATTTTCTTATCCTCAGTCATTGGACTGGAGATGTGCTCTTTGGATTGGATTTGCATTATGAGATCTCCTCATCAAGAGATCCATTGCTAGCCATTGTGTTGCCTAAATAGCAGAACTTCTCTCCGGTGTTGATTCCAATATTGTCTATGGTCGCTGTGGGGGGAGCACCTTTTTGCAACTTCAAAAGGCACCAGGGAGCATTGGAGAGAAGAGGAAGGAACAGAGGGTAGGCACCAAAACACAACAATGCATCACTCAATTCTTTACTGGAATATTTGGACACATCCCCAGCCTCTTGGACCCTGGCCTGCATTCCTTCATGAAAGGAGGCGAGAGGTAGTCTTCTTTGGCATGTCTTCTCAAGGATTCATGCCTTATCAGCAAGGTGACGTCTATGGGTGTAGGGTTAGATCATGGAGCCTTCTGATAAGAATGTTAATCTCTGCATCATTTTCGTCAAACCAGTCTCTGTACTTCCGTTTGACAAACCCAAGCATATCAGCAGCAGTAGACACGGCACATAAAGATCTTAAACTGTTCTTCCATGTTTGCATTTTCTGGATCAAAGTTTGTAGTACTTCTTTGATGTTTACTTCTTGTGCACAGTTCTTGTGTGCCAGGCGCCCACAACATTAAGCTTGTGCATGGGTTTGTCTCTGTCTTCCTCTTTTGGGCAAGCTGGATGTTCATCTTGCTCCTGAGTAAATGACGATCCAACCACCACTCTACACCTCTCATGCACCCTGTAATGTGCACTTACTCTCTGTCGGGCTATGATGTAGACTAGCATATGCCACTGGAGTGAGGGTGCATCCAGGTGTTATTGTATCTGTTGGCTTGTTGGAAGAGGGTTTTTGTGATTGACAGATCATGCTGCGTGCACAAGGACAGTAGGCATAGGCCACTGAAGTTATAGCGACCAAGGATGTTTGGTGACGTGATCTGATCTCGTTTAAATCCCAGAGTAAGAACAGTCTGTCCTTGTTCTCAACCGTGTTGAGGAGGCTGGTTGCATCTTCATAGAGGACTTCTTTGATCCTCTTGGTTGGTCATGAGGTACTGAGGATGGTTGTGTATTGATCCTTTCCTACGTATCTTGATGTGAAGGATCATGAGACGGCCGTTAAAGCCTTGCGGCAAGCTGTGAAGTGTCTTGCTCAGTTTGTACAAATATCAAAGCCAACTCTGGAGGTTCTGATTCTGGTCTCACTCAGGGGGTACCATCCTGCCAATGATAGCTGAGCGGTGCGTAGGACAGTTGGCGGTCACCTCTGAAAATTCAGGTCTTGCATTGTTTCTTCTTATTATTTCATTTTACTCAGATGTTTAAGGTGTTGAGCAGTCGTGCTGTCCTCTAGACCACCCTCATGCCTTCAGGAGTCATTGCCACACAAGTGTAGTAATGGACACATGTAAGGCAGCCAAGGAAGGGGCAGCTTTGAAATTGGAGTGTGAATCTCCCTAGCCTTTGGCTAAAAGGGCATAATCTGCAAGTTTTTGCATCAGAGTTATCTTCCCCTAGCCTGTTCTTAATGAGGCATTAGCTACCAGGCAGCAGGTGGTCAGAGTTTGCCTCTCCTATCCGATGTGTTGGGTAGACTAGGTACCATCGGAAGTACAATGCAGGTGTGCAGGTGGACCAGGTCTGTCAGTAGGGACATTATCCTCAGCCAGAGGGCCCTTTCTGAGGTAAGGTTCTACCTCTCTACAGCGTGCAGTTGCAGTTTAACGTCATGCCCAGGACCACAATATTTATTAACTTATTATAATACTACTGACTCATTGAGCCAAAGGGCAATACTCCAAAAGCCAGCAACAGACCTGTTTGTGCAACATCTCGTATTGTTTGGTGACAGATGAATAAACGAACGAACTGATGCATCAAGTGTGACTCATAGCTCCGCCAGGAGGTGGGGTCAGGTGTGAGGTCTGCATAGACCGCTCCAAGTTTCATTTTCACCTTGTCAGTGCTGCAGAGGATCAGTAGCTGAAGGCAAGGGGTCAGTGTACTCTCGTGCTGCTTTTAGATAGTCAGGACATGCTGCAGGCTGGAGGGCAATGGGAGTACAAGCGGCCCTTTAAGTGAGCTCATGTGACCACCAAAACCACCACCAGGACTTTTCAAGAACTAGACAGACTGATGGAGAGATGGTCAACGTGGATCTGTGATCCCAGCAAGATTGTTATACTCTTCTAAGAAATCGGTCCTTTGCATTTTATGAGATTAGGCCCAATTAACTGACTGACTGACTGTGTGTGTGTGTGTGTGTGTGTGTTCTCTTATGAACTTTGAATCTTAGCATTATCACTGCTTTGTGCTCACACATATTATTATTATTAATATATTATTCATTAATAATTATTCCAAGAATTCACTGAGGTCCCAAAAGGAAGAAAAGAAAAGGGTGTATATTATTACCAGTGCTGGTAGTTCACAACATTTGTCCCTGCTGGCCCAAGATGTGCTGCAGATGATATCAAACATCTGGAGCTGGAACTGTGAAACACACACAAGTTCACTTCAAAGTCATTTCAGTCATTACATACAATCAATTGCAGTCATGGAAGGTAGAACGCCTGCAGACCTCCAACATGGCAGCACCAGAATGTTAACCACAGAATGTGGAACAATTTGGTTTTGCAGTGTTTCTGTTGATAAGATGCTTGACTACAAACAAAATGAACACGTTATGAATGAAACTGGTGGTGTAAACATACTTCCAACAAGACATGAAATCAAATTCTTCCTCACTGATGATATGACTTGATAGATGTTATAGCTGTGACTGAATTCACATTAATTTATTTGTATTAGCATGTATACGTAGGCGCCAGATCCAAACGAGCTGTCTTAAAGTGTAACATGTGAAACAAAGAAAGGAAATGTGGAAATAAAACAGAAAAAGAGCATCAACTAGCAATAATTGTATTAATGTACTAAAATACGATGCAAATGTTTGCATGAACATGTCCGACCCTTCTTGTAAATATCCACTAGACGCCACACAGCGGTGCATGAAGATGATGCACTGACCGGCGCAGAGCTGTCCCGTCCTCCTCTCGACCGCACCATCCTTCCCAGAACCTCCGAACCGTCTGTGGTGATGTTTCCAGCTGCAGTGACGGGTTTCTCCCCGACGACAGAACAGTCTAACACCACCTTCACAGTTGTCTTGCTGACAGTTACATGCAACTGTCAGAGAGGGAGGAAAAGATGCATTAGAGATGCCGTGAAAACATCAATGATGTCAATGTATTTCACTTGAAGCTATTATATAGCTGGGTATCTGTACATTCTACGTTCATTGGACAAGTTAAGCTCCATATTTCTCATTAAATAAGTTGAATATTTACACATTAGTAGTTATAAAACTGGATCAAACATTTTTTAGCTGAAAACTGCTTGTGATACTTACATCTTATGTACTTCTTACAATGTTTATATATACATATATATATATGTTACTGGGCTAATAGATACTGCCACAGTATTCTAATGAGGGTAAATATCACCACTGACTTTACTCATTCCTCACGCGTGTAATCCCGTATCAAAGAGTTACTGCGTCCTCTTAAAAGAAAACACCATCTCCCAAGATGCTTTGTTTTCCCAATCATCCGTCATCAGAGGAAACTAGGAGCCTAATGGACCATACTTCTAGTACTACACATTTGTTTGTGAGAAAAGGTTGTTGCCGAAGAAAACATACGGTCACGTCATGACACGGGAACGTATAACACAGGAACACCTGGCTGACAACTGCTAGCCTCCTTCAGAATGACTTTTCTCCTCTGTTCTGCACACTTCACTGGGCAGGATGGTGTGTGTGTGTGTGTGTGTGTGTGTGTGTGTGTGTGTGTGTGTGTGTGTTATTGAATGCTTGTGTATTCCTGTCCTCCTGTACACTGTACAGATGTGTGTGTAGTCAAAGCATCACCCTAACTTGCTGTTTTCACGGAGGATAAAAGTTCACGACCACGTGAACGACGATCCACAAACTGCTGTTATGACTTTCCAACAAAGTTGCTTTTCTTACTCAGCATGTCTGATGTCAAGTTGAATTCAGAGGTAACCACAGCTCATGCACACGTGTTGTAAAACAGAGAAACTCTTGGGAGATCAGCCAATGTTTTATTATGTCTGGACAACGCTGGTGTTTCAGGACTCACTTGGCGTCGTTACTACGTAATGTAGTACTCATAATAGAGATAAAGTAAACTCTACGGCAGATATTTGTGGGAACATTTCTTAAACAACAAAAAACATCTGGTTTCTCCTGGTTCAGTTTACATGAGCTGTTCAAATGTTGAATGTACTTTAAACAAGGAGTCAGAAATGGGACCAAAGCGTGATAATAACAGCTGAACTGTAAAAAAGAAATGGTTATTGGTTGTTAATGTGATGCAAATACTGTATTTATGTGGCTTTTTCACTTACTGCACAAAACTGATTAAAAAACTGAATAAAAATGTTGATGTGGTATGTATGTGTACAGTTCACCACCATGGGAAAGTCCCACACACTGTCATCAAGATAGCATCTGTTGTTCTGATGTTCTGTGTATTGTTGGTCCTCCTCTGAATATACACTCTTTAATGGATGGAGCTGATGATCTGTGACGTCTGTGAAATACTGTGGAGGAATAACTGCAGCGCTCCAGGGGCGACGTTTCCTGGCTCTAGATTTGAAAGGTTTTACTACTTGCTCACATTTTTAATGGGAGGCTTTTCATCATTTGTTGAGGTAGAAAAACAGGGCTCATATTACTTCTGGAAAGTTAATGTACAGTCTTTTCCCCTCTGGGTGTGGATGCATCTCTTTCTGTCTGACTGATGGCACATCTATTTCCTCCTTCACATGCTCCTGTGTTTTATGCTGCCGTTTATAGAAGCGTCTTCCTAAATAAGGAGTGACAGCTGCAATGCATACTCCTGCCTTCACAGCTGGTGACTTCCTACAACAGACACTCAAACATTATTCACTTGTCATTCTGTCTGAACGGAGACGCACACTTCGTCTGGCAGCCGGTCAGCCTCCTGCATCTGCTCCCTCTCTGACATCATCTCTGACAGAGACACACAACAATGCTGCAGAGAATGATGGACAAGTCCTCCATGACATTTTCTACATTTACATCAAGCAGAAACAGACAGTTTTAACATTACACATGTTTCATCAGCTGCAGTAGTAAGTTCTGTGAACTTAAACGTGTAAAGTTTATAAAGTAGGGCCATAAATTGATATTTTTATCATGTCGATATATTTTTAAAATTAGACTCAGATCAGAGGAGACTGTCATGATGGAGTTTTTACCGAGACACAAACACACAAACAATGTAGAACATGGAGGAGATGGTGAAGTTTGAGGATTTTTGTCAGAGAAAAAGTGAAAGCAGACAGACGGAGGACACGGAACTCAGCTCCACGGTTCGCTCCAGTTCTGATGATAAATGTTCTAACCGACCAAAAATCACGGAACCGTCTGTTCTTCATTAATGGACACAGAGTGTGTTTAACACATCAGACATGATGAAAGAGAATTTTATTCAATTCAAGACAAAAGGAACAAAGGACTGGAACGCTAACACTGGTAGAAGGTAGAGGGACGTCCCTCTGTCTGTAGGGACCAATCAGAGGACGGCCCTCCGTCTGTAGGGACCTATCAGAGGACGTCCCTCCGTCTGTAGGGACCTATCAGAGGACGTCCCTCCGTCTGTAGGGACCGATCAGAGGACGTCCCTCCGTCTGTAGGGACCGATCAGAGGACGTCCCTCCGTCTGTAGGGACCAATCAGAGGACGTCCCTCTGTCTGTAGGGACCTATCAGAGGTAGGGACCTCCGTCTGTAGGGACCTATCAGAGGACGTCCCTCCGTCTGTAGGGACCGATCAGAGGACGTCCCTCCGTCTGTAGGGACCAATCAGAGGTAGGGACCTCTGTAGGGACCTATCAGAGGACGTCCCTCCGTCTGTAGGGACCTATCAGAGGACGTCCCTCCGTCTGTAGGGACCTATCAGAGGACGTCCCTCCGTCTGTAGGGACCGATCAGAGGACGTCCCGCCGTCTGTAGGGACCTATCAGAGGACGTCCCTTCGTCCCTCTGTCTGTAGGGACCGATCAGAGGACGTCCCTGCCGTCTGTAGGGACCGATCAGAGGACGGCCCCTCCGTCTGTAGGGACCTATCAGAGGACGTCCCTCCGTCTGTAGGGACCAATCAGAGGTAGGGACCTCTGTAGGGACCTATCAGAGGACGTCCCTCCGTCTGTAGGGACCGATCAGAGGACGTCCCTCCGTCTGTAGGGACCAATCAGAGGAAGGCCTCCGTCTGTAGGGACCTATCAGAGGACGTCCCTCCGTCTGTAGGGACCGATCAGAGGACGTCCCTCCGTCTGTAGGGACCGATCAGAGGACGTCCCTCCGTCTGTAGGGACCGATCAGAGGACGTCCCTCCGTCTGTAGGGACCGATCAGAGGACGTCCCTCTGTCTGTAGGGACATATCAGTCCGTCTGTAGGGACCGATCAGAGGACATCCCTCTGTCTGTAGGGGCCAATCAGAGGACCTCCCTTCGTCCCTCTGTCTGTAGGGACCGATCAGAGGACGTCCCTTCGTCCCTCTGTCTGTAGGGACCGATCAGAGGACGTCCCTCCGTCTGTAGGGGCCAATCAGAGGACGGCCCTCCGTCTGTAGGGGCCAATCAGAGGACGTCCCTCCGTCTGTAGGACCGATCAGAGGACGTCCCTCCGTCTGTAGGGACAAAGGCCTTTTACTCAGCCATGTCACTGTCTACTACCAGCTCAGCTTGCTAGGAACATCTAACTAGATGTGGAATTAAAAAACTACCAGGTACCAGGTTCTATCACCAGTGGAAACACAGAAAAGTTGACAAAATACTGATATTGTACACTGTACCCGCTACCTGGTTATGCCGTTCCATGTGTGTCTTGCCTGCCAGCATCTTACACCTTGCTGTGATATGCTGGACTGTCTCAGGGGCTTCTCTACCCAGCCTACACCTGGGGTCTTGTCTGGTGTGGTAGACTCCGCCCTCTATTGCTCTGGTGTTCAGGGCCTGTTCCTGTGCAGCCATGAGTTGCGTCTCTGTGCTGTCCTTCAGTCCAGCCTTTTCCAGCCACTGGCATGTTTTCTCGCTATCAGCCACTTCCTCTATTTGCCGTTGGTACATGCCATGCAAGGGCTTGTCCTTCCATGACAGTCCCTCTGGGACCTCGTCTTTACTAATCTTTTGTTGCCTGAGGCATGTACTTGGCAGTTGGTCATTGGGGGCCATTTTCCTGATGTACAGTATTCCTAGAGGTTCACCGTTTCCTCCTGGACAGTAGTGCTGACACTTACTAGTCCTCGGCCCCCTTCCTTTAGCTTTGTGTACAGCCTCGGGACACGTGACTTGGGGTGAAACCCTCCATGCATGGTAAGGAGCTTCCTTGTTTTCCTTGTCTTGATCAGTGGCCAGGATATTATACCAGCTGGGTATCTGATCACTGGCAGGGCATAGGTGTTACTGGCCTGGATCTTATTCTTGCCGTTCAGCTGACTTCTCAGGACCTGTCTTACCCTCTGGAGGTATTTGGCTGTGGCTGACTTCTGGGCT
>CAAKHB010001063.1:10540-27970 GCA_901007665.1 Aeoliscus strigatus
ACCCCCCCCCCGCCTCAAAGATAAGAACATAAGCAACATCCACACTTTCTCTTCGATTTCCATGTTCCGTTGTCATTATTTACTCCCCGTACAGGACAGTGTCATACCAAATAACAGTACTGTGTATGTACCGGGTCATTTCGTCAGGATGTCAGTGGAGTCAACTGGGTTGCCAGCAGGTGTCAGTAATGAGTCACCCAGTGACACAGCACCGACACAACGCAGCGCTTCACGAGGCCTCACCGACCCGTCACGGCACACTGACGTCCCCAACAAGCGACTTATCATCCATGAAAGACTTTCCCAGTTACTCACCATGTCACAGTCCCGGATCCTCTGCCCGCGTCAGGAAAGTTCGAAAATTGCCAAACATTTCCGTCGCACTTAAATGACGTCATTGGCGCGACGACTATGTATGACGTCATGTCAGGTTTGTAGGGTTTTTTTCCCCCTGTCATAAATTATTACAACGTAAATACGAAGAATACCGTCTGTTTTGGGTCAGTAATTTGTTGTTTGTGTCTTTTGTAAATGAATTTTCAAAGTGCGACTGTTAACTGAGGAGTTGTTGTTTAATTTGTGGGTCTTTGATTGTCGACAGTCGGGGAGAGTGAAGTTGGAGGATGCCAGCAGAGAAAGTATCTCAGACAGCAAAAAATAGTAGTTGAAGTACTGGTATGTTTATGTGCCTGTAAATGAATGTTGCGTTAATTTTCAACTTTTTTTTTCTTCACCGCTTCACTCGGGGAAAAGGGCACATTAGCCTTAGTCCTTTTATTTTTTAATCCACGACAAAATCCAGGAATCTGCTGAAGGATTCTTCCTCATTTTCATCATCTGTGTCTAGAACTCCACAACAGCAGCAGTGGACTGTCTCTGTGGACCAGTGGTTAGTGGGTGTGACTGTTAACACAACGGTCGGGGGTTGGAGCCCCCCCCAGGGACGTTTTACTATAGAAATGAAAAACAACATGTACGTTTGGGAATGAGCTGCTCTCAGTGTGACTCAGACGTTCTCAGCAGCATCTGAACATCTGCACTGACTTTGATGAGGAACTGGAACATTGATGAAATAAATGTTTTTCTAGCTTCTGTACCTTTGTATTTCAGTATTTGAATAAGTCATTAACTGCAGTACTGACACACAGATACTGTCTGCATTACAGGCTGTTACCATAGAAACAGAACCTCTGCCAGGACTGACCAGAGATTTTCTGGATGATCCATCCGATGCCGGCTCTGAAGCAGCCGTCCTGTGGAATCATTACAACAATCAGCTGCTGCCCTACGAGCATCATTAGTGTCTTTTAACTCAAGCGTTTGTCTGTGAAAAGCACTTAATTGGAGGAGTTGTGGGGGGCTAAAAACACCGCAACATGTCAGGGAGACTGGAGAAGAAGAAGAGTCGATCCGTCGCTGGAGATATAAAGACCCTCTCGTCCACTGCGGTGCAGCTCATGAATGTTTGAGGGAGAGGACACTGCAGACTGGAGATCTGCTTTCTGCACGAGACGGGATGATGCTGCATTTAATGTTTGAACACAGGAGCACATGGACGTGTTAGAAAACACCGCAACGACCACGTGTTCTTCTGCTGGAGAACAGACAACAACAACATGGAGCATTTGGAGATTCCTCCGTCGTCAACCCTCGTTCGGCCGTTGTTCACCTGGAGGAGGACGGAGCCGACTGCCATGGCTCGGTTTCAGTACAGCTCACAACGTGAACAGATGGCTTTGATTAACGCCGATCCTCCAGGCAGGAACTCCCAGATGTTTCCGGTTTCCTAAATGAGACGTTTGTGTGCAAATGAATCGTTTGTCAAGTTGTCGCCGGTAACTCCAGTAATTACAGTGAACGGTCTGTGCATTTAAAGGAAGAAGAGCACTGGTCCACGCTCCATCGGGGATGTTAAAGAGAAACTCACCTCACCTCAAGCTTTTGTTGAGGTGATGCTCTCCTGTGTGAACGTCCGTCCTGTCAGCAGACAGACACACACGTCATCAGAGTGATGAACGTCAGAGTTTCCACAGTTGTCCCAAAGTTGTTGTTTGGATCCCAAAGTGAACAAACCTGTTGAGTTTCTCTGTCTCCAACCAATACGCATCATTCCTGAACCGATGATGTCATAGCTCCAGCTCTTCCGTAACGCGCCAACGACGGTGGATTGCTGTGTTGCGTTCATGCTGCAGAGGCCACTGAGTGTGTTGTGGGACTCAGTGTTTACAGAACTATTTCTGTTCAAGAGCAAACTCTTTAAAGCAAAAGAGGTGAAACCATTTGTGAATATATCTGTTATAAAACTACAACAGCATGTTCAGATGTCCTGTGTTTAATGGACAGAGTGAAATAAATCAATGAGAACAATGGTGGTGGAAAATGTCACACAGATTTCACATCGCAGACTGTTACTAACAAATACTCATTTATTAAGATCACATACATAAATTCAGTCGCTCCAAACAAGCACTACGGACATGAACAAACAAACTGAAGGAAATGACATTATCCACGTAAAAATGAATGAATAAAAAAAAATCAGCAGTAAATTAAAGTAAATCAACAGTAATAAAAGGTACTTGCACAGCTGCACCGTCTGAAGAAAAACATCTACTGCAGGTACTGCAGATGAAGTCACGGAGCTCGTTGTACTACCAGAGTTACATAAGGTGTTGTGTATTCATCAGATAGTTACCGGTTTGTCACTGCTGAAACAGAGAAGGTCATAAAAGACAGTAAGTAAAATAAAAATACATTACATGTCTTATCATTTCTATGAACTTCATTATAACTCATCACATTTGTTTTTTCAGAATAACTGATCAGACCAAATCTAATTTACATCACTTATGCTAACGCAGCCAAGACAAAGAAGAGCTTCTCTGATGCTTTTGAAAGTCCAAATGTCACACTGATATCCATCAGTGTGTGTGTGTGTGTGTGTGTGTGTGTGTGTGGATAAAGCTGGATAAACCTTTTAGTGAACGCCATAGATTCCTCACTCACTTTTACTTTGAGTTCTAGCACTGTCTGCTCGGACTGTGTCACTAAACTCCCCTTTAAGGTCATTTATAGAATGGGATGTTTTAAAATACACTTTGGGAAACACTTCAAATGACAACGTTCTCTGTTTTATCTCCTTCTTTCATTTTCAGACAATAAATTAGGCCCTTCCTGAAAAAAGAAAAAAAAAAGAAACCAGGACAGATTTGATTCTGTATGCTTGTGAGGTTAACATACGAATCATCATCGTGTTAGCCAATAAACGTGACACTGCGCTCAAATAAGGATGAAATGAAGCAGAGAAAAGTCTGAACAATCAAATCAAAACAAACAGTCCTAAAACCTTGATGCCATACAAAAGATTGGCAGAAGCATTTGGCATGTTTTTGGGTTCACGCGTCGTTTTCATCTACACGGTGAACTGATTTCGAGGTTTGAGGATGGAAAATTCATTCCAGTGGATGTTTACATGGCTGACGATGGGAGTACCTGGAGCAGAATCACTGGACGCTGAGGCATTGGCCTGTGTGATATCAGCCTCGTTCTCAGTCATGATACAGAGACACGGCGTCATGAAACAGAAACAGATCAGCTGACACCTTCACTGACATGAAACCTGCCCAGGCTGTTGCTGTGTCTCAGATCTCATACTTCTGTTAGTGTACTTCAGTGAGTACAGTATCAAATGTCAACAGGGTGGTTCTGTCTCACATCAGTCGGTGCTGTCGTGTACATCCTGTGAATATTTCCAACACGTCGACCTCTGACCTCACATCTTAAACCTCAATCTGCAGTGAAGACGACAATTTATCAAACACAAGAAGCAAACGTACGCCACGACACCAACCTGAAAATGAGCAGCGGTTTACTAGCGATCAAGCTAACGTTAGCATTGGTTGGGATTCCATCGGTAGGTGAGGCCCCCCCCCGTGGTGACGCTGGTGTCGTTGCTGTCTGCCGCCATCACTCAGAGTGAAAGGTCGTCATTTCTATGTCACTAAGATGGAGGACGCTGAAGGTGGAACGTGTCCATCGACACTTTTCTTGGTTTGAGTGAACCCGTTGTGTTCACTACATCTTCACATACTCATTCAGTGTGAGCGCTGATGTACTCAGACTACTAAGAGGAGAAGTAGGTGATGTGAGACACACCCAGCGTGTGTAGACAGAGAGGTAGTTTCTACAAATCAGCTCTGTGGGCGTGGCGTCTGTACTTCTCAGGAGAGCACAGTGAGGACGACGGTGCCTCTGGTTTTCTTGAGGATGTCCACGGCCTCAGCGTGAGTCACGCCCTCCAGGCAGTGTCCGTTCACAGCGATGATCTGATCGCCCCTTTTCAGCCGGCCGTCCTCGATGGCTGCCCCCTGGAGGAGACGCCATGACGCGCAGATCAGTGACCACAAACAGACAGGAAGTGGGTGCAGATGGGTTCTCGACGGCGTTGCCTTACCTTGTTGAACACGGTTTTGACATAGATGGGGAGGTCTCCCTGAGGGCTGCCGAACCCCCCCACGATGCTGAAACCCAGGCCTGAGGGGCCTCGCTCCAGGGTGATGGTCTTATACATTCGAGCGCTGTGAGTGAAGAAAGTAAAGCAGAATGTTTCCGAGCTCCTTTATTTCTTTTGTTTTTTGAAATTCAGATGAGTTTTGGCATTTATACAAAACAAGAAACTAAATGTAAAGGAACGACCAGACTTCAAGGAAATCAATTCTCATTTGCAACTTTGAGTTTTCTTCTGCACCTGCAATCCTTGAACAGTGTCTGTTTTTACAAAAGATTTAGTTATATTGTATGTACTGGGTATAGACATATTTTTTGAAATTAATACAATGAAATATATAAATGAACTAAAAATACAAACTACACATATCACACACACATATATTTGCATGTGTATATACATACATATAAATATGTTTTTATTAAAAATTGCCTTTCATGTTATAACAAGATTGTATTGTACTGTACGATTGTATTACTGCATTATACAAATGTATCATGTTATGATGCGGTACAGTTGTACAATATGTTAATACATGAAATCTTTTAAGTTACAATTACACATGTTTGTACATTTGTATGTGATAATAAAATACAAATGTGTTAAAACTTCAAACATGTCATTTTAACATGAAGTCTTTCATGTGACACATATCTTTTTTTTTTTTCTGTGTTGGCAGCAATAAGCCTCCGTAGTTTGGTGTTTTCACCAGGATGCACAAGTCACATGTCAGCAGGAGCAGTTGGTCTATTAGAGCGTCTTCTAATTGGTACGACGGCTGCGACGGAGCGTCGCCACCTGACTTCTCTGGATGAGAAGTCAGTGAATGTTTCCTACCAAAGGTTGCTGTGGAAGCAGGGCAGAGTGCTGGGTTGGCCCGTCGATCGAGGCTGGATGTCACTGTGACGTCCTCCAGACGCCACCTAGTGAGGGTACACACACACACACAGTCACACACACTGACAGCGTCACATGGGGTCTGAGTGTGTCTCACGTCTGTGTGTGACGTCACCTGCAGACAGACGTTTCCGGTGGCGTTCTTGAGAAGTTCCCCAGCGTGGACGTGGGTCTTTCCCTCCATGGACACACCGTCGATACTGAGGATCTTGTCTCCTGTCTGAGGGACAAAAACACACAAGTCAGGAAAGGGGCTTTGGAACCCTTTCATGCCTGAGTTATAATACAGTTTGTATTGTATTATTTTTCATTCATTCATTCATCATCTCCCTGTTGCTACGGTTACGGGTTGTTGGTTGTGCTGGAGCTGAGGGTTCACCACATGAAAGACAGACATTCACACCTATGGGTGATTGACAGGGACCAACTAACCTCAACCATGTCGCCCTATTTTTCATTTAGATTTTTTTTCTTTTTTTTTTTACTTCTGGGAACATGTGAATTGATGTTTTTTTTTGTTTTTTAACATTTGATTTCTTTTTCATTTTACCGATTCAAACAGCGACCAGACAACGTTACAACGACCCTCCGGCACATGGGACCTAAATATAAATGTCAAGTTAACGCCCAGCAGATTCTGACAATGGGACTGAAGATATGACAGAAGTAGAGTCCTATGAACAGGAGAAGGAAGGGGACATGGGACGTTCTGATGATAGCAGGACATGAGCTGAGGAGTGAGCTGTGTACTGTGGCTGCCACTAAATACTTGTATTTCTGCTCAAATTTCACTGTGTGAAGTACTGTGTATTGGCATTTACATAACGTTCAACTGATGACTGACAGATTACATTATATATGTGTGTGTGTGTGTGTGTGTATCACTGTCTGTATGTCCATGATGCATGAGAGGGTTAAAGGGCGCCGTGGAGAGGAGAGCTAAAAGGAGCCAGAGACAGCAGCTGAAATGAGGAGCTGCATAAAGTACAAGATAAATACAGGTTTTTAACAATGTGAATCATGAACAGCTTCTCTTGTGGATTCCACATCTAAAAATGTAGCGCCTGAATTGAGCGTAATAGGTCCCCTTGAAGCAGCACTGCTGCTACAAAATGATCCTCAGTCCTTCACATGTCCACCACGAGGATTTCAGAAAGCCGGATGCTCTTAATGATGTTGGGAGCCTTTGAATGTAAAACTCCACCCGTTGAGTGGAGATGATCGACACGACAAACGGGCTGAAATAGATATTTATGAAACGTGGGTCTTTACCTGATAAAAAAAATATCTATAAAAAAGTGAAGCATAATCTATCCCTAATACAACGCTTAACCTGAAATATTGAAGCTCATGGAAACGGACGTTTCCTCTCTTCACCTGTAACTGCTGGGATCTGGCAGCCAGTCCGTCGGTGTCCATGGTGGCGATGAAAAGAGGTACGTTGCCATGGGGACTGCCCACCCCGCCTGCTACACTGATGCCCAGGGAGTCACATGGACCCTGTGGTGATGTCACACGTTACACACATTACAGCCGTTATTAGACAATGAAAGTCAAACATTTTAATTCAAAGTCAAAATAAGATTAAAACAATCCCCCTTTCTCCAGTAGTGCTTGTAGTAGTCTTACTTTTCTTATTATCACTTTTCTGACATCAGGATATCCTTGAACAACTGTGAGAACAGACAGGTAGTTATTTTATTATCGTTATATTTACGTCATCCACTCTGAGACACAATCAGCATTCCTCCAAAAAGTACTAAAATGTCATGAAACTCACTGTGGTTCTCGGTTTTGTTGTATGTCGCCCTCTGGTGGCCAAGAGAGGCATCGGTTCCACTCGAAGAGGTCAAGGTGGAGCAGTCAGAATCCTCGCTCTGGATAAAACACAACTTAAAGTACTCCTACATTCACAAAGCACTGCTGTTAAAACACGGCAGACGCAATAACTGTTGAACTTCAGACAAATTCTGACGGGATCAGTCCTGGATGAGACACTGGTCGTCAGGGGAAACACGCTACCTGGTAGCGCCGTGGGTACTGCAGCCCAGCTTTGAAACGAGCCACCTCCAGATGGACCGCTCCCCTGCAATTCTGTGACACATCGCACATGAGCAGAAGAATTTGTAAAAAAAAGAATAAATCTCTGCTAATTAGTTTGTAGACTTTGTGTGTGTGTGTGTGTGTGTGTGTGCGTGTACACGTGGGGATTCGCTCGACCTGCAGAAGCTTCTCTGCATGTTCTTGTGATTCTGCACGAACATCCGAGCCGTTGATTGACAGAATCTGGTCGCCAAGCAACAACCTGCCATCTGAATCCGCTACGCCTCCTCTGATGATATCTGACACAAAAATGCCGGTGTCATTACTGTTGGAAGAAAACAGAGGTCAAAAACTGTGTCGCCTCCACGCGCTCAGAATATATGATGAGAGCTGACATGAAGGAGCATGGAAATCTGTGCTTAAATAAGAATAAATAACATGTCTGTGACACGACGGCCTGATTCTTGAACCGTTACGGTGATTATTGGATGCTGCCACTGTGTTCCATTTCATTAGGTGTCGCTTTTTTTTTTCTTGTTCTATAATAATAATGCTCAGGTAGATCAGTTTCACAGTTTTGTTTTTTTTTACTACATTTCGATTTATTTGTTGTGTTCCAGAATAAACATTTGGATCCAGGTCTTTGTCCAATCCAGATTCAGGATGAATTCTTACAACGCTGAGGTTCTCACCGACAACCACAAGTGGACAGCTGCGTACCTCTTCCCGACAGTGGTTAATCCCAGACCCTGGGTGGGATGCGCCCTCAGATCCACACTGAAGACGTCCCACAGGTCCTCCTCCCTGTAGGCCTCCTGGTGCCTGAAGACACACAGGCGAACGCGCTGCGTGGTCAGTCGCAGGATGCTGATGGCCTCATCGTGAGAGGCCTGACGCAGGTCGATTCCATTCACCTGGCAGGTTAGGACAGAAAAAAAACAGCTCAGGATTGTTGATGACCAGAATTACATAATCGACAAGTTTCATCATCTCAGATGATCAGAACGTTTCCAAGCGGGGAAGGTTCGAAAACAAGAATCAAAGTGAAGTTGTTGTAGCTGATGTGTGTACCTCTAATATCTGGTCTCCAGCCTGCAGCCGACCGTCTCTCTGCGTTGCTCCTCCATCGTTCACTTCATGGACTATTACCGCCCCCTAGTGGACAACACAGAAATCACTTTCCAATAACAGTGGAGTTCCATGCCTGTCCTCAACATTATAATTAATCAAATGTCTAAATGTGTGAAAAAAGGAATGTTTGACCAAGTAATGACCCAACAAAGATGAACAAATGTTCATGTCGCAGCCCTCAGTCAACTGATGATACAAGCTGATCTCACCAGCAGCGTGTCACATCCGCCCACGATGCTGAGGCCCAGGCCGACGTTTCCTTTACAGATCTCGACGGTGCATTCTCTGCCAGCCACCACTGGACAGTTCAGGGGGTCAGACGCTGAGGTGGGCGCCGGCAGCCAATCAGAATGGCCCGAGGTGGGGGGGTGCATGGGAAGGGTTGGAGCAGAGTCGGAGGAGGGACGGGACACCTGAATACAGACGAGACAGGTGAGTCACAAATCATCAGTGTGAGGCGGAAGTGTGTGATTTGGTGTGTGTTTGTGTGTGTGTGTGTGTGTGTGAATGTTTTATGGTTTTTGTTTGTTGTTAGTGTATTTTTAATGTGTAACTCTGTCTTTGGCCATGTCGCTCTCGTAAAAGAGGTTGTTAATCTCAATGACACTTATCTGGTGAAATAAAGGTCATGCATGTGTGTGTGTGTGTGTGTGTGTGTGTGTGTGCGGACCTTGTCCACCGGCCGTCTGGTCACAGGCTCATCAGCCACGGCTGAGACTCCGTCTCCAGCTTGTATCCTTCCATCCTGTGGACGTAAACAGAGTGAACGAAGGATGAAGTGAGACTATCAAAGGCTCCTCTGCTGCCTGCAGCATGTTCTTACTACATTATGACATCACTTTAACACACCTCAGGGCTAATCTGTTTGAAATATTCCCAGAAAGAAGAAGATCTGTCACTTAACATACTGTAGACTACGTCTGCAATAACTCCACACAGTGACTTTCCAACTATAAATAGTTTAACAGTCAAATTTACGGGCTTGAGCAGATGAAATATCAAACGAACAAGAAAAAAAAAAAGCACTACACTATATTTATGACATTTGCTTTAAATAGTTCAACTGTGGCTATGGAGTGTACATTGACTCACTTAGTCGACTCCAGTCTGCTCTTAGATGGTTCAATTTACACTTAAGGACACTTCGGGGGGAAGATGGTGCTTCACACCTCCGCATGAGTCAGTACAGGAGATTTTACATACAGAAAATGTACGTCACATCTTCATTACCAGCGGCAAGAAGAATGAAATGCTGCTTCGAACACAACGCAGCAATAACGCTATGATTTATACGGCACTTTTTATACAATAAAAAGAAAAACACAAATTGCTTCCGACAGCAAAACAGAAGAATTCCAGTTCAAACCCACATGTCTCATTGTAAGAGTAATTTAACACAAAGAAGTGAGGAAACAATGACAATAAAAGATAAAAACCTTCAAGAAAGAAGGTGACTCAAATATATATACACACACACACACACACACACATATAAACAAATTAAATGAAGGAATCAAACTTCTAGATATGTCATTAAATAAAAATTGATTAAGATTGATGTGTAAAAAAATATTTGCATTCTGAGATTAAATTCATTTTTACTTGTTGCTCTCACTCCAATTTTTTATTTAAAATAACAATTCAGACGTTTTTTTCTCAGAACTTAAATACGTGTTTTTTTTATTGACATGTGGCCCTAATCCACCTCCTTCTCTTCTATGGTGCATGGACCCACCAGCTCAGGATTATTACATGTTTGATTGGTGATGAGGGATTGAAATAATGTCCAAGAAGACCAAGAAGACTGTGATGTCACACCTTACTGCCAGCACCATGCTGGATCAGGGACCTGACCCCGGAGCCGTCGCTGGACCCGAGGCCGACGTGATCCTGAACAGACACGTCAAGAAGGACCGAGACATTTCTCCTTGAGTCAAAATCAAAGTTGTCTCAATATGCAGCAGGAAACCTTCCGTTAGGTTTACTGGAGGAATTCTACCTGAGGTAGGAGGAGATGCTGGGTGCCTCGGGATGATCCTGAACTCTGTGTCGAGTCTCTCTGCGTGTCCACTGTGTCCTCGCACTCGGTTGTGGATGCCAACGCCACTTGACGGCGATCGGCTTTATTCCTGGAGCATCAAACAGCATCAAATGTGGCATCAGAGCCGAGCTGATATCTGCTCTGCTGGATGTTGGGGAGGAGCCGCTGTCACCTGATGAGAACGATCTTGACTTTGGAAGGCGTGTTATTGATGATGGTGGTGGCGTTCTGGTGGCTGCGGCCGTACAAGATCTGACCGTTAATCTGGCAATAAAAACAACAACGTTATTTGCTTTCCCCCTGAGGGATCTTCTTCATCCCAGACATGTCTCTCCTAATCTACCTCTCTGCCATCTTCGTCTCTTCCCCCTCCCTGGTCTCCTGTCAGACGTTCCTCACCTTCACTTTTCCTCCTTATCTCACTGCATCCAGTGTGTCTATATAACCAATGTTCTCTACTAAAACCCCGCCAGACTCATTTCTGCTCAGTTCCTATCCCAACCGGTTCTCATTGAATCTTCTTCTTGTAGATCATCCAGAGATCAGAAGGTTGCTGGTTCCAATCCTGCTCCTCCAAAGTGGGTATTCTCCTTCTGTGTGATTTGAATCATTTTGTTGTAAGGCACTTTCGATCACCCAGGTGATTTGCATATAACCCGAAAACATGGGTAGTTTGCAAAGAACCCATCCTTCTGGGTTGTATGGGTTCGGGTTAACGGATTGTTAGCTAGTTAGGTATTTAACTAGCTCTGAAGGTTGATAAATTTAGCTAGCTAGCTAGATGTAGTAGCAGCTTTGCGCATTACCTGAAAAAACATAGCTTGCAAACAACCTGGGTACCTTACGTATTGCCCATTTTTTCACATTACTCGTAACATATCAACCTATTACGTCGCCTCTGTATCTATGTGGTCTCATCTGCACTCATGATCCACCATCTCCCATTCCTCTCTTAAACCCACTGTCACCACTCCCACCAGAACCCTGGACACTTATCAGACAATCGTCTGCAAACAGTCGGTCAGTGTCTGACTCCAAGAAAATCACTGACAATGATGAAAGTTGTTTCATGAAGACCATGCACCTCCCTCCTCCTCACCTCCAGTAACTCATCCCCCACCCGTATTCGCCCGTCTAACCCAGCAGGTCCTTGCGGGTCGATGTCAGCCACGTAGACGCTCATGCGGGCCCTGGAACCATCCTTGTTGCCTGCAAGGCTGATTCCCAGACCCTGTGCAGCCGGGTCCTTCTGCAGCTCGAGCATATGGAGCTTCCCCGATAAACTGCCGTAACGCTGGAGCATCTTTTCTGGAGTTTGGGAGAAGAACATGACAGGTGAGCAAAGGTAGGAGGCACTGAACTGAACTGAAGCACTGCTGAACGGTTTGGGATTTGGCACATGATCCCCGTCTTCCTGAAGAGCTGCGGCTTAAACAGACTCGTCTTATAAATCTAGACATTTGAGAAATGTCCTCGCTGAATGTTGGAGATGAACACTGATGAACACACTGATGAAGTTTTTAAGTCTTTGGGCTCATATATATTTCAGTATTGCTGAATTGACTTGATCAACTGAGATTGATTCCAACAGTTCAACCCTTGAAGGATGACGTCCATCAGTTCCTGAAAGTTGACAAGTTGCACTTCACGGCCAAGTTGCTTTTATTACGGTAATGACTTGCTGGCTCCCGACAAGAGGGCAAATGGGATTACCGTAATGACAACAACATGGCTGTTGTCAACTTCCAGGAACCGATGGAGGTTTTCTCCTTCTAGCTCGCTCATCCCACCAGGCGGAGGAACCGAATGACACTTCACAGCTTTCAGGAACCGTTGGACGTTTTCTATTTTGTAATTATGGTAAACCAAAGTATGCTAGCGTGAATGTAGGGTTAGCATTGGCGTTAAAGGGTTAAACGTGGGCCTCAACTTACCAAATGTTGAGCGATCCATGTCATTTGTTGACAGGGAACAAACGAATGACACAGCTCACTCACTTTCATTTCCGTTAGTGAATCGGTTCAGTTCGTTCTCCCAAAAGATCCGTTCATTTGAACGAGTCGTTCGCGACTGACACTACTGGCTGGGTGTGTACTGCTTCGCTCACACGTGATTGAAATTGAGTTTGGTGCTTATCTTCTACTTTAACCGATGAGTGATTGGCTACACATATGGTCGTGAATTCGTGGTAGTTTTCAAGTGTGTGCTTTCTCCAACCAACTTGTGTGTCACGACGCCACAATCACTTCACAGCGGCGGTTCCTGAGGGTTCCTGCAGATCCCTGGGAAAGTCTGTGCCTTTGCAATCCCGACGTACTTGTGCCGGCCTTACCCTCCACTGCTGCTGTGATTGGTGCTGCAACAGCGATGGGGCTCCTGCTCTCCCTTCTATCGGATGTCGGCGATGGTACCTTGGGAGAAGGTTTGCATTATTGAACAGGCAGTTGGAGATGCCTCAGGGGTCCTTCAGGCACGAGTTGGACTACCCCTGAGGCTTGATGTAGTCGTGGGAAAAAAACTGACAACCCGGATGAATTAATGAACGCTATTTTAATGTTAGCTAAAAATAACATGAAAGATGACCGGAATCATGCATTATTTTGTAACTACCGTACAAGTGCATGCGAGATGACTTCAAAAGAACGCAGTGTTTATCCGAGAGAGTTGTGCATCTCCATCAAAGAGAAGAAAACAAAGGGTTTGATCAAACAAGGTGCTGCAAGGGACTTTGAACTGCAGCGATTCTATCTACAAATACGCACGTTAATTAATATTTTGGAAATGCTAATGCGATGCTGCTTTTAGGACCCTGTTTAGCCATGATAACACACACACACACATAACACTGGACCAACCTTAAAGGGGGTGGGAGTGAAGGGGTTTGTCGGGGAGAGACTAAGGAACAGACCACTGAGCGTCTCTGCTGCCTACGACCATGAGGGGAAACACAGATACACTGAACGCATCACACCCACCTCTCAAAAAAAACAAAAAAACAAACCAAAAAAACGTCTTTTAAGCAACACTTGTAGGTGTTAATGACTCATCTCGCTCTTTCTATATATAAATATAGTATATACAAAGTCGGTGGCTGTGTGGGAACAGGAGCTGCGAGAAATCACGTCCCAGCTTGTCATCGTAAGTATTGACAAGCTGAAGACAAATTATGAATTATGGCTCGGTGGGAGTTTGCACTTCATATTTAACTGCATATTAATTCCCACGCTCTGTATCTCCCACAAAACAGTGTTATACCGCATGTATGAGAGAAAACAGCCCTGAGAGGTGTTGTGTTACCTTGGTGCTGTGTGTGTTGAGTTGCAGCGTTGGAGTCAGTCTCTCGTGGTTGGCGAGCAGCGGGGACTGCAGGTAACGAGCACAAGGAGAAGACAAGGTAAAAGTTTGTTCATCTAAAGGAGTTTGTTGTGGCAGAGGATGTTTAACAACACAAAACAAAAAAAAACCCAACACAAAACCATTAGAGAGAACAAAAGCAGCACCGGAGCAGAGGAGGACGCTGGTCCAGGACCCGCACTGATCTTCACTTCATTTCATTTTATTGAAAAGGAGACAGTGACACCATTTGATGCACGGTACAAGGGGATAGCTTCGATAGTTGAAAAGATGCAAATTCTAAATATAGTAATAGAAATAGGAATATTTGCATGGTGAATTTCTGATTCTGCCTTCTGGTAGAAAGGTTGATGGTCAAAGCAGCATCTGCACACGTATCTTTATTTTTATATGATTTTATTATTGATCCATTTTTAAAGGCTAAGCACTTGAGAAGTTCCTCTTCGGTCCTTCTCTTCATCATGTGTGTTTATACTGTAGGTTTGAATGGATGTGCTGCCTAATGCTAGATGGTAGCAGCAATAAAAGTAAAAGTAAAAGTAAAGACAACACTGAGCAACTCTAGCAGGCAGAGACAGACGAGCATCCAGGCACTGTCGATGTTTGCATGTGTTTAGAGACGCTGCAGCCTGAAGGGGCTCAAACGTTACATAAGACAGTCCAGGCGTGCGATGCCTGAATACATATTCCACAGTACGTTCTCAGTCGGGCAGACGGGGGCTGTTCTCGGTACCTGAGATCGGTGCTGCCCGGACTGAACCAGGAAGACGACAGAGTCTCCTGCCCTGCGGATGGCTTCCACCGCCTGCTCGTGGCTGGCGTCCGTCAGGTCCACGCCGCACACCTGGACCGCGACGACAGACCCCAACATGTCAGTGTTCCACAACAAACCTCACAAGAAACGTTTAGAACCGCCTCAGGGAAAGGTTCATGCCCAGATACTTCCCATGCAGTAAAAATGTACATGACAAAGAACTAAACTAAATACATTTGAAATGAAAGAATGAATACATACATGTGTTGTTACTGAAGAGCTCGTCTCAGGTCATCAACATTTACACACACTCACACACACTCACCTCCAGTATCCTGTCTCCAGTCTGGAGGGTGCCATTATGTGCCGCTGGGCTGTCGGGGCTGATGTGCTTGATGAAGACCCCCCTCATCATTTCTCCACTGCTCAGTCTTCGGCCCATCCCTCGGCCTCCCATTATGCTGATTCCCAGCGACTGACCCGGTGCTCGAGTGAGCCGCACGCTGACACACAAAGACGGATGCAGGACATGTCATTCCTGACTGGACTAGCGCAGCCCAGGACTGATTGCCTCGAATTCACACAGTCAGGACCAACTCAGTCTGATGGGAAAATGCAAAAAAAATGAACAGGAGGAACATTTTTTTCCTTTCAAACTCCGTCACATGTGGCGCCTGGGGCGGAGGATAGACGCGCCTCAGAGATTAAATCCACACAATGGAATATTACAGCTGCCAGGAAGAGACACACAGAAGCTGTGATTTGCACACAGTGCAGCTTATGTGATTTCTCCAAGCGGGGAGCCGTCATAAATACCATGAGAGCCAGTCGGGATAGCAGTCACCTTTTCTGGATGGAGGAAATATGAGCATGTTTAGTTTGTACTGTTGTGTTCGGCCCCTGCTGGGAGCAGAGCGTGCACGCACCAGGAGGCTGCTAAGCCCTCTGTGCCTCTGAAGGTACGGAGGGCATCACGAGCACAGAACAGAAGGCGGGAAAATAAGGTAAATGTGAACAATTATTAATGACAGAAGACGTGACGTGGCATCAGTTATTCACTGACCTTCTGGGTGGATCCCAAGTCAATATGTTGTGGGAATAAAGCTCGTCATCTTCATCGTCTTCGTCTGTACACTCTACCTTTATCGCCACCTCCAGCTTTGATTCGTCACCGTCGACGCGGCTCTCGTCCCTTCGCCCCTGCACACTCTCTCTACCCTCTCGTCCTCCGTCCTTCTGACAACTGTGAACAAATGAAGAGTAAATGAATGAATAAATAAAATGTACTTTCAAAACATTCATTTTTATTTATTTTATTGCTATCATTATATATCATGTATATCACTTTTGTATATACAGTATGCGCCTGTTGTTCATTTCATTATCGGTCTTTGTAAATTTCAACTGTCTTTCAACTTTCCTTCCATTTACGTAAATGGAATATAATTCATTATCTGTGCATAGACTGTACATTTCCTTTCTACGTTACCTTGCTGCTACAACTACGTTTTCATTTGATCATTTATATATAGTGTCAGACAATCAGATCATCACAGACCTCACTGATCTCCCAAAAACACCAGCAGTGACCTGGAAAGTCAAAGTGATTTCCCAGATCCGTCACTCACAGATGACGAGAAATGTCATCACAGGAGCCAATAAAACTCAAGGTGTCGTCCTGAACCCGGACACCAAGGGCCAGCGGCGATGTGCCTTGGTGGTCCTTGAGAAGATTTGGGTTCAGATGGTCCTGAAAATACACCTTTTCTGCTAGTGAGGTCATATAAGGCGATGTATTTATATGCATGTTGGTTGGTGTGTGTGAGTGAAAGAGAGAGAGAGACACACACACACACACACACAGTGGGGAGAGAAAGCAGCAAAGACGTAGAGACGAGTTTTTCATGAATATTTTTAACGCTGGAGCCCACGGAGGTGAGTGATAGTGGTGCTATCTGCGCAGCAGGAGCCTATAGCTAGTTAAGTTACAGAAGAGGGCAGAACAAATGGTTCCACCAAGGCTGAAAGAGAGCAGCCAGAGGAAGAACCGAGGCAGCGAGGAGAAGAAAAATGAGGTGAAAAGGAAAGAACAAGGTGTCTGAGAGGGAGAGAAAGATGAGAGACAGATGTAGACGGAGAGAGTCGAGGCAGAGGAAGCAGAGAAAGGGACGAAAAGACAAAGTATTGAGCGATCAGGCTGCAGTGAGAAATAGGAGGGAGTGCGGGTTGAGAAAGGCAGAGGCACAAAGACGGAGTGAAAGCAGGGACAGACAGACAGAAGCGAAACAATTCATTTTCGCTGACAGTCAGCACAGAGATCCATAAGCGAACAGCTAAATATAACCCGGAGATTCAGCCTTCACACAGCTCTGGCTGTCACCACAGAGAACGGAGGAGAGAAAACACAGACCGCTGTGACGACCGAAACACACACATACGGTTAATTAAAGCCTCAGACCATTAACACGACTTGAGCTGCTGCGAAACGGAGACGTATGATGTGTTGCGGTAATAAATTACTGGCTGCCGTTGGAATGAAAAGGTTAAGACATTAAAGAAGGATGATCCCGCAGACTGCACAGCTCTTCGCGTCTGAAATCTCTGCAGCAAACGTATCAATATCTAATAAAGCTGCAGCCTTGAATTCTAATAAACTAATAAACCTGAGACAGGTTTATCTTGCACTCGGGGGTGGGGGGGGGG
>CAAKHB010001064.1:5529-16655 GCA_901007665.1 Aeoliscus strigatus
GTGTTGTATGGAAAAGGTGTCGACTGAAGCTCTATTCCACCAATGGCAATGGATTTTAAAATATTTTATTTATATTTATATATTTTATATTTATAAAAGAAAAAATAGAAAAATAAGACTAAGCAGCTGAATTTGTTTAAAGTACTTTTTTTTATTTAATGAGTGAACTGCATGCCTTTTTAGTTTTAGTTTTTAGTCAGGTAGTTGATCCCCTTTACCACAAATGTGCCTATGTTGTTCTTAAAAATACCATCACTGATGTCTGAATAAAGTACGTGAGGTGTCTGGAAAATCCTCTGAAGAGCAGCTTGGCAGTAAAAAAGCATTAGGCAGCAGCAGGTGCATTAGATAATGGAAAAACCCTCCGGCCAGGTGGGTTGTGGACAGTAATACACCTCCATTACGCCCCGTATTTGTCTAATGCTGCTGTTAAGTACGTCGGGTCTTTGTGAGCAACTTTCCAACCTGACACAACTGCCCGCGTCACGTGCAAATTACACTCTAATACTTGTTGTGACAACCTTTTATCGGAGTGCTATTTCATTCCCCGCTATTTTTAAAGATGCCTGCTGGCTACATTTATCGCAGCTTTTCCGTCTCTGACGGGTCATTTAGGATGTATCATTCCTCCAGAGCGCTGCAGAATCTCTTCATCAGCCGTTGAGCGTTCGACAATACCAGACTTGTGTAACTGTATATACGGCCTTTGTCTGATGGCTACATCAACTGCACTCGACCTGTTTTTCGACAGCTGAGGCCTGAGTCCGGACGGGCGTTGAAAGCAAACACCTGATTGTATTAGTGTCTCCCCTTTAAGCTGTTGTCACCTAGCTGACCGATTATAGGCAATTACCTGCTCTGTCGGAATCCTAGCCGAATAGATTGAATTCAGATTGATTTTTGCCCAGGAAAGAGGGGGGAATTTAAAGCCTTTTTTAATTGGGTATTTGGTGTGTGCTGATCTGAACACCGTGGCCTTCCCGAGGGATCCTTTATGGGCCAATAATGGCATTGGAGTGGAGGGATTGTGGGGCTGGTGCAGGGCGGGGGGGCGCTTGCAGTCTCGTCTGCCGACTCCCTCCCAAGGCCATAACCCTGCATTTGCTCTGAGTGCTTTTCTATTATGCATTGATAGTTGAGCATCAATCAATAAGAGGGGAAACAGAAAACCCAGCGAAACCAACTTCTTAAGTGTAAAATGCCTCTTAATACCCGGGGCCTTTCAAACAACTTAACCTGGACGCTTTTTACCCTCGCCCTTCCTCCCCGTGCTCTTTGAGGGACACTTACCGGCGCCTGGCGACGCAATGTTTTATTAAGAAGGGCTGGAAATGTGCAGCTCTCAGGTGAAAATGCACCACAGAGCGCAGGTTGTACCTCAGCGATAAAGTGGATCATTGTACTACTCCCGCTTTGAAGGGGCTCGCTGACAAAACAGACCGGGAACACAGACCATCAACGTTTCCTAGGCCCGGTTTTTACTGCAGGGTCCGGGAGGTCACCAGACACCCAGCTGATCACATTATGGAATGTTAGCGCGCATCTAGAAATCGAATCCCGAAACTGATTTAAAGACGATACGACAAAGATGGCGTCTTTTATGAATGTGAGCAATTGGCAGCAGAGTCACCTTTCATAACACCGCAGTTCACGAAACCGGGATGATTCCGGGAAAAAGGGGAAGAAACTACGTCCGATGCGCAGATAAGAGCAGTGGAGCGGATTGGACCCCATCGGTGGAAGAGATAAGAAGGAGACAGTCACAGCAATGGTTGGCCACATAATACACAAACCCACCTCCAGCCGTCTGAATCTGCCATCAGCATCAGTCCCCATCGGCCGCCTGTCACCACTAATGCACCCTTTCCTATAGGATGAAGCCCCAGACGCAGTAAGGTTATCCAGGGGCTTTTGTGGGAATTCTCGGCATCGGCAAGTTCACCTTTCCTTCAGGGCAGATGACAGGAGATGATACAATGGCGACAGATCGATTGTGTGCGTATTCGCTCCCCATCTTAGATCGCTGCTGATTTCCCCGTACAACAGGTTTGAATTGCTGCTGAAAATTACAATTCCACGTTTGAAGGAAAGGATCCACATTGGTTTATTGGTCGTTGCACACAGGTGCAATGGACTGGTCAATGTTCTCTCAATCATGCGATACTTTGAATATATAGTTAAGGAGTTAAGGAGAGATTATTCTTCTATTTTTTCTTCGTTTGTAATTTGTATTGTTTGTGTTGTATTTTCTGTGTCGGAGTGTCAAGAAAGGGCTTACATTATTATTATCATTAATATTATTATTATGTTGTTGTTGTTATGTTGTTGTTGTTGTTGTTCTAAACTGTATGAAAATGTATGAATTTTTAGAGCCTCAGCTGGCAAAGAACCTTATACCATAAGTTAATTGACTTTGATTTATAAAAAAAAAAAATAAAAGAAATATATATTAAAGTAAAAGAAAGTCAGTACCATTGTAAATATTCTCTGGGTGTGGAATGTCACATTAATTATGTATTTAGGGTTAAAGATAAACAGATACAGGATGTGTCGACATTATTACCCTGAAAATGTTCCACATGAATTGGGTCCAACACCATTTTCAGTGGAAAGGGATCAGACCTTCCTGTTTGAAAGATGAATCATCGTTCATCAGTGTATGTTACAATGTGAATCTACTCCCATTGACAATGTCACGGCACAATTAGGGGGAATGTGTGTGTGTGGGTGTGTATTTGCTGTATATATAGAGAGGATGCCCTCAAACTACTTTAGTTACACAAACTTTGTTTTCAGCCTGAATGCATCAGAGCTCTCTCCCTCCACCTGCCATCTGCTGCCGAAGAATCTGTTTCACTCGATGAGCCAAGCCCAGGCTTTATTGGTCCTAATGGCACTATCAGCTGAGCCGCCAAACTCAATTACCTTTTAAAAAGAGAGGCCACCCCAGCTAATCATGGCTGCCTAACCTGATTTGCCTGTGATGAAGAGACGGGATAAAGAGCAGTTAATGGAGGCAGAATGGTCTCACAAATACAAAAAACTCAATTCATTTCTCCGGGAGAGCAATCTGTCCGATTCAGCTGTAATGGAGTGGAGATTCATTAGTCCTCAGGCCGTAGTAGTAGCACCGTCCCCTTATCAGCTCAGTGACTAAGGGACAGTCGGGATGCTGCGGAGGCTTTGGTCACCTAGGATGGATGGCAGACAGGAACGACGCTCCTCCTCCCCCATCCATCATCGCATGGACCTGACTTCTGTCACACTCCATCACCTCCCTCAGGTTTCACATTTGCTTTGATTCTATGTGTCCAGAGGATCTTCGCACTGGGGGGCCTGGTCCTTTTGGTTTGTTTGTTTTTATCATCTGAGCTGGTGCTAACAAGCTGGTGCATGTGTGAACCTTTTATCATTTTTTTCTGCTTGTGTTTTTGTTTTGTTTTGTTTTGTTTTTATCAACTTTTTATTAAACTATCTTAAACTTAC
Source organism: Aeoliscus strigatus (assembly GCA_901007665.1). NCBI lineage: Eukaryota > Metazoa > Chordata > Actinopteri > Syngnathiformes > Centriscidae > Aeoliscus > Aeoliscus strigatus. The sequence continues at coordinate 9,016 of CAAKHB010001064.1, forward strand.
TCTGCAAATCAAACCAAATGCAGAAATAAGCAATTTTAACTTATTTCACATGGCAAGAGAATCCATGGCATACATAATAAATTCTTTTCATACAATTCCCACAGTTAGACTCAGAAACCTTTTATTGTCATTATGCATAAAGGTTAGGAAATTCTCTCTCACACACGCCCTAAATATTTAGTTAAATGCAAGCTTTTTATGACAAATTCTCAAACTCACCACCAGAGGGAGGTGAAGATCTTTTGGCTTCATCATTCATTCATACACACCTCATCTCATGAGCTGTGTGTGTCTTCCTTATTTAAGAAAGCTACAAACTGCTCCTGTTTCACGTAATGTGTATGCATCATTTAACGTCCTATTCCAGGTACATTAACGGACATCTTTTCATTACGCTGAGCCAGGCCTAAGCATCAAATTCAATTGTGTAATATCATCTTTTGGAGCCCTGCCCCTGGAGCAAGTCCTCTTCTTCTTCTTCTTCTTCGTCTTTTTTTTTTTTACAACTGAATTGCGTCTGCAGAGTTTTATTCACGTCCATTATTCATAGCCCTTATCATTTACCATCTAAACGACAACCAGCATCCGCTCGGAGCTGCTCCATCCAGAGTTCATTCACATGCATGATGTCAGCGACGTACATGAATGACCGATGTAGAAGACGTGGGGCCAAGCACAGCGGTGACCCGACCCCTGACCCCACTAAATGCATGCAACACTTCAACTGGGCCTGGAGCAGATATGATCCAGAGAACGTTAAGATGGGGCGAAGGGCCATCGCCAGGGTTTGCAGACAGACATTAGGCCAAAGCCAGAGTTAAAATCCTATTAGTTTGAGTTGGGAATCAGATTATCGTCGTCGAGAATCACTCGTCTGGCAACTAGGGTCTAATTTACGCCAATCAACAGCAATTATTGAGGGGAAGGGAGCTCCTATTAGAGAGCTTCATCCACTTAGTCTAATGAATGGGGAAGATTCAATCTCGACTGTGGAGACGCAATGGAGAACTGCAGCTGAACGCGGCTCCACCAGCAGGCTGAGGACGAGCTGCTGGTACTTATCAATCACAGAAAACATGCGGGAGCCATCGGCGCTAAACTCTGGGTTCTGATGGTCCGGTCCGAGGTCGTGCCATCATGTGAAGCAGTTTGTGTCGCTCTGCACCACCCCTCATACATATGAGAACTGGATTACTCATCATACAGATCCATTAGGAGTTTATACTCTGTATATGTTCATTCCTTTTTTTTGTATTGCATCACAAGATCATACTATTTTGTATATTTTATTAACCTTGTGTATTCTTTTTTTTAAATTTTAGTCTATGTGTGCACAAATATTATATTTTTAATGTATATATTTTAAGTACATGTATACACTCTGCTCTCTGTTCTACATTCTATATTTACGGCACATGCATGCGCAACGGATACAATGGTACATTTCAAAACAGGAGCAGAGACTTCACGTGGTCTGTGATGTACAACAAATTGCTAGAGAGAGTCCTTTTTAGCGCCGGTGTATGAATTAGACGTGTAATTTTTTGAAACAAAAATGGTTTGCTTTACAATGACTTCTTGTTTGTATGATTATAAAAAAAAAATGTGTGAATTGTGTGTTACAAAAGGAGTATTGCATACAGCCAATTTCATTTCAAAAGCTTGGGAGAGGAGAAGATTTATGTGTATATTTGTTTTGATCTTTTCGTGTTGGTTCTGTTCATCTATTTACACACTGTGTAGTGTCGTATAAGCCCGTGCAGTATCTACAGTATATCAATACTTCAAATGAGTCAGTGTTTAACATTGCTCCAGCTGTTTTACATCTTCTCGTGACAGAAAGTAATAGCCAAACATTAGTATTTTGACCTAATCCCTCATACGTATTACAGAATTATGTTGTAGGTTTGTATGTTTTTTACTCTCTGATTTACAACATGTGCAGTAACTTTCACACCCTCCAGCTTCATGTCTGCTCTCACACTGCCCCCACCTGTTCAGAGAGCAAACTGTGTGTGTGTGTGCGTGTGTGTGTGTGTGCGTGCGTGTGTGTGTGAGTGTGTGTGCGTGTGTGTGTGTGTGTGTGTGTGTGTGTGTGCGTGCGTGTGTGTGTGTAATGACAGTAACGTAATATCGCAGCATCCTCAGCTGGCAGCAGTGAAAATCGGACACATGGAACAGAATCAGTGGGGAAGGTACCGCACTACTTGTAACATTTCTTTTCAGAATGTGACATCCAGTGCGTGTATGTGTGAATATGACCTGCTGCAGATCAGTGCTGAGTTCAGTTTGTTGACTCTCCGACAAGCCACAGCAGTTGTGTGTTCAGATGCAGGAACGAACTCATCTTTTTGTGACAATGTAGCTAGGAAGAATTCCAGGATGGTGTCTGGTGCCAGCTAAGGTCACCAGAAAGGGAAATTCTACCACTTTTCCCAAAGTGGTGAGAGGGTTTGAGTGTGCACTGACTTCTTAAATAACAAGAAATGTTTCCAGACTTGACACTTTCATTTCCGATCATCGCTGTTGTTTTTCCACATTAAACAGTAACTTTTTTTTTTCTCTCTGTAGGGTGACATTTGCAAACAAGGAAAGGAAACAAATGTTTGTGTGATGGGCATTTCAGCACCTTTATTTCATTATTTTCAGCAGCTATGCTGAAATGTCCTTTTTTTCTGTTACAGAATCTCGTAATTCCACCCACCTGAAGACATTGTCCCTGATGGAAAAATAGAAGGTTGAAGCACAAACTGAGGTTCATAAATTGGAAAAAAAAAAAATCATTTTTAAACTTACTCGCGGTCGAGTGACGCACGTTTTCCCCCTCCATCTTATCTATTTGTATACTAGTGGGAACATTAACGGGAGGACGGAGCGTATACAAAGTCATTTCAGACCGCATCCTTTCCCTTTTCAAGTGTGACTGATCATATAAGTCACCTCATTCTTCGTCCCTACCGTCTGCGGGGGAGTAAAACCATATCTGTTCTTGTGGTGACCTTCACTACACGCTGTGGGCAGCTTGTTCCGTTGTACATTTCTGCTCTTGTAATTAATAATCAAAGCCCCTAAAGGGGGTACTTCATGTTTTCCCTAAAGCCTCCCTTCAACCACAACTCTGTCGCTATCATAATCCTTTACATGCAAAAAGTTTTGGTTGTGACGTTTGCATTTCCACCACGAGCCCCGAACCAGAGTCAGTACGTGCTTTGTTTCGCCTGTTTCGCTCAATTCTGGACTGGACTTTCCATTTGTACAGACTAAACAGACCATTTTAGGTACTATATTCCATTAATCTGACCCCATTAGATTGGACATAAATGATGTTGGAAAGAGGCTTCGCACCCTATAATCCAGATGCCCAGCGGCGCTATGTGGATTCTGTTACTGGTGAAATAAATCATATTTCTGATTGGAATACAACAAGAAATAGAAGCTCAGGTTACCAAAATGAGAGAGAAAACTTTGTTCCACCCACACTCGTGCTCTCACCGGTTTAATAGTGAAAATGTAACTTGCAGGGAAATACCAGAGGGGAGTGTGTGTATGGGGGAGGCAAAGTCATTGTTTTGCACATCCTTAAAAACTCTCAAAGCTGAGTGCCTGAGTCGACAGAGACGGGTTCAAGAAGGTCACAAGTAAATAACATACTCGTTCACATCACCTCTGATTCAACATGACATTTGGGTATTTTTTGACAAACTGCAGATGTTGATCCTCACGTATGTACATTTGTCCGAATCAGTCTGGATTTGTTATTCGACACAATGGGAAAACGGAAATTATCCATGTTTATCAAGCAATGATACTTAAAAATGGCTGCCAACAAAGGCATCCCAAAGTTCTTCTACTCATTATTAAAAATCAGTTTCTACACATATGAAATTAAATATAAGGTACATTTAAAAAGGAGTGCACCTTCACAAATATCTGTATTAATATGCAGACAGAAACTCAGGCATCAACAGATTTTGTGCCAATTAATGTATCTGACGGTGGTAACGCACGTTCTAATTTTGGACTAAAATAAGTTACGTTTTACAACTATTAAATAATGCATATTCTCTAAAATATTTCAGTTTGAGACAAAGACGGTGAGAGTAACGCAGACACACACATATAAAATCTAACTAGAACTAAAGCTCTAATTTAAGCGCGTCATGAAAGGGGCGGGACTTCTGGCGCTCGTCGCCGTATTTCACTGATTTGTCCACGAGTTATCTCCCCAACTTAACTGTCGTTTGCAGTTAGTTGACCTCAACGCCAAACTCGCCACTGGACACATCATTGTGTAATTTCCAATCAGTCCACCGACACCGCTGTTGTCAAAGTCAAACAACCGTTCAGGCACGTCAGGATCCGGTCTGGTAGGAACGACATCTTTCAAAGTATGAACTCCGACAATAGTTCTTTGACAGTGTCTCACATGTGACTCTTCAAATCACTGTGTAAATATAAAAACTGATACGCGGTGAGATGATTTTTTTCCCGGCGGTGTTTAGCTAACAGTCGATACACTGTTAGCTAACACCTCTAATGCTAATTAGCACTGTTAGCGAACACCTTTAATGCTAATTAGCACTGTTAGCTAATACCTGTAATGCCAATGAACGATAGGTTCAGGTTCAAGCTGTTCGTTTGTGTTGTGCTATTTGAACGTAAATTGACGTAAATAATACACGCAGGCATATGCAAGTCTTCACCTAACAATAATGTTGCAGGTTATTTTATCTTCAATGGAGCTTAAAAACGATTTAAATGCTAATTGTTGCTACGGTACTTAGCTGTAAGTTGTCTGGCTGTGTTGGCTAACCACATTAAGTGCTAAATGTGCAGTTAATGTGCTGCTAAATGTGTGCAGACAACTGTGCGTTAGATTAAACTAGCTTGATAGTAAGTTCAGTGATTCAAGTTCAATGATGATGCTGTGTAAAGTATGCAAATTATTAGTTTTACCTAAAAACTGTCTACCTGCACTCTTAAAGTTGGGAAAGCAATGTTTGACATATGTCAGATCTGTCATTAGTCATCAGGTCCTAAAGGGTTACTGCTAAACATCAACATCTTTCTGCAACTGCAGTTGTTCTGCACTGGTTTTGATACAGTTGTCTAATTTTTATGATTAATTTTAACAGATTGGATTTTCCCCTCTCTAGGATTCAGAAGCCTTCAGGATGTTGCCCTTTGGATCCAGAGGAGCAGGAGTGAGTCATATGCCCATATGGAATTTGCCGGCGTTGCCATCAGGAGCCAGTGAATCATGCAAACCTCCATCTACCCAGCAAGCAAAAGGCAAATTCAACCCTCGTAAGTTGCAGGACTATTCTATTATCTTTATTTTGAAGTTCACAGGACCTGTTTTCACTTTGTAAACTCAAATTCACAAATCAGGATTGGTCTAAAGCCTATTCAGATTCTCTGCATGTCTCCTTTTATTCTCCACCATAAGGTTTTTATGGCAAAGCAAAAGTCACACCTAAAGTGTTGATTGAGAAATATATGCTTGGAGAGACGAATGCTGTGTCGCTGCTTCATTGCCTGGCCCAGACTCTGGCGTTTCATCTGGAAATAAAGGAGACTGTCACCACAGGTAAAGTTGCACAACATGTCATCGTGCGTTGAAATTATCCTTAGAGGCCTCTTGTTCGATATGTTTACCAGTTCAGCAGAAGTTATCTTTCAGATAACAACAAATCTTTATATTATACTTACAACCTTCCACGATGCCCATCATTACGATGGAAACTTGCAACAATGGCTGCCAAACCTCTTGACACCCATAGACTTATATTAGGATTTTGTCGCTGTTACTGTCGCTGACTCATGTTTATATTGCCTCAGGTAATTTAGCGGGGCTGTATTTCGCCTTTTGTGTGGTGATTGATGGAATTGAGTATAAGACTGGCATGGGGAAGAACAAGAGGGCGGCTCGGCTCCAAGCTGCCAAGTATGCTCTGCAGGACCTGCTGCCCATGTTAGAAAATCTAGACTCTGTCATCCGTGAAGGACCAGGTTAGAGACTCACCCTGATGAATATTTGACCTATTTCCGTTGTAGATCTTTCTGATTCCTCTGCAGAAATTTTATGTATTTATCAGTGATAAAGATATATTACTGTTTTCATTTTTACCTTACCGCTGTAGTTATGAAATACTAGTTCTCGGCCAGCTGAGAGACGTTTGTAAGTTGTCAAATATTTTGACAACATTGTCAATTATTATGCCTCTTTAAAAGACTTGACTGCCGTAATAGCTGTTGTTTCTTTCAGGTATCCCTCCGCCCCTGCCTGTCAAACAGGAGCCCTCCATCCCAGAGATCCAAACATCTAGATCCATTCACGGTAAAACTAGCTTTAAACTGAAGAGAAAAGCTCAGCAGTGGATATAAAAACAATGTACAGTGAAGCATTGCAGTCACCTGAAAAATGAATTTAAGACTTGAGATAAAAAGGTGGATTATTTGTTGTTGTTCTAATTGCCAGAAAGGAAGAAATCAGCCAACCTCCAGATCCCAAATGCTGTGAGAGATCAGCTCAGTAAACTGATGAAGAGCCACCCGGAGTTCTCAGCCTGCGCAGGCACCACGGCAGCGTTCATCATTCAGACTTGTGAGAGCTTTTTAAGACAGAAGCTAATCGAGAAGAGCATCCTTTAACTGTGTATCACGTTGGCCCGAAACTTCCTAAGTGGATTCTTAGTATTACGTTTATGAAAGAAAGTTGGTTTCACACGTAAAAGTCAGAACCGTGGTTCAATTTGGTCCGGACCAAGACCACCTCTTTTTGTCGTAGCAAATTTTGGTTCTTTGGTCCAGATCATGATCCGGGGGAGCTTTCACATCTGCACATTTGGTTCTGATCAAAGTCTGAAAGTGTGGAACAAACATGGGAGGTGTGAAAGCCCCGCTTACCCTGGATTTACACCGGCTGCGTGTGCGTTGCGTCTCCGATCCATCTTTGCTCCGTCTGCGCGCTCCGTCCATTTACACCGGATGCGTTTCTACTGCGTCGCGGCTCCGGTCCGAAAGTCACGTGACCGACAAGTTCGCGCGGTGAAAACACGTATAATCACGTGAAACTTCATGTATGTGTGATAAATCCAGGAAGAAACACAAGTGTCTCCGGGTGGAGAAACAGAGGAGAGTCGGAATTACTTGTGTTTGACTTTTTTTCGGTGTTTTGTGCTTTTACCAGGAGAAAGTAGCTCGTTCGTAAATAAATACTCTTAATAAATGTACTGTGTTGAAAGTACTGATGAAATAGTGTGAAATACGATCTGGCGTCAACGTTGAGTGTTTTATTGTGAAAAGTAACCGGATATTTATTTTGTTTCTGTGTTGGACTTCCTGCCCCGCTCGATGGATTTTGTGCCAAATTTATGCGTCTCAGCTCCGGCATCCGTCAGAAATAGAACCTCTGCGTATTTTCGACGCAGCGCTCCGGACTGACGGAGCTTAGACGGATCGGAGACGCAACGCAACGCAGTCGGTGTAAATGGACACATTGACTAGAATGGAAACGTATTTGATCCGGCGCCGTGCCGGATCGGAGACGCAACGCACACGCAGCCGCTGTAAATCCAGGGTTAGATATAGTTGCCAAGAGTCAGATGTCAACCAAAGCTGTGCCGCTAATAACTCCA
>CAAKHB010001065.1:0-11054 GCA_901007665.1 Aeoliscus strigatus
GGCCGCCGACACCAATGGCAGTTAGAAATTTGACCAAAAAGTCAAGGAAAAAAATTTGGCTCAGATTTGTGTTTTTCTATATTTTTCGACAGCCGCGGACCTGAAAAATTTGACCAAAAAGTCAAGGGATCAAAATTGGCTCAAATTCGCGTCAGTTGATGCCAGTCGGCCGCCGACACCAATGGCAGTTAGAAATTTGACCAAAAAGTCAAGGAAAAAAATTTGGCTCAGATTTGTGTTTTTCTATATTTTTCGACAGCCGCGGACCTGAAAAATTTGACCAAAAAGTCAAGGGATCAAAATTGGCTCAAATTCGCGTCAGTTGATGCCAGTCAGCCGCCGACACCCGCGGGGATTAGAAATTTGATCAAAAAGTCAAGGAAAAAAATTTGGCTGAAATTTGGGTTTTTATACTTCGCTCAACAGCCGCGGATGTGACAAATTAGACCAAAAAGTCAAGGGATCAAAATTTTGCTCAAATTTGTGTTTTTCTACTTTTCTACTTTTATGTTTGAATTCATAAAAAAAGGGCCTCTGCTCTTTCATGTGTAACAGGAGACACCTGGCCTCTGCCAACAGTCAGACCGACTCCACGTCTCCGTCTGGCTTATAAAGTGATTAGTATGAGTAAAACTCGAAAATCAAATGTACTTTTATTCCATGTACATCAATATGCAATATATTTTTTTGTACATATCAATTACAGGTTGGTAAATATAGAATGGCTGTCTCTCTGACAGCACACTTTGATAGCAAGGCCTTTATGAAGTACAAGTCTCTGTAAGATTCAAAAAAGAGCCATTAAACAAGGCATGCGGGGGATATTCACATTAGAAAAGGATGGCTAATGTGTAACACATGCTCATTAAAGTACGCACACACACATGCGTTCCATCCAAACAATGAGCCACTTTTTGTGGAGGCAGAAAGAGTTGTGGGAAGGTTGTGAAAGTCCTCTGGCGTCAACAGAATAACTCACTTACATAAATAAAAGTCAGACTCAACATTAGAAAATTGTAAACTGGAGCTAAACTATTATCGAGTTGTCTGCAGGTGTTTTTTGTCCCTTTGTAGACATCAATACATAGCGCTAACAGGTGGTTTAATCAAAGTATGAAATTGGTGTACAATGATAATATCGTTAATTAAAAGTCCATATTTTAACCTTAGATACAAAACAGTCAAAGTGCCATAATAAATTGTTTGCTAATTGCTTTAGCTTTAGCTTAGCTATATTAGCATTAAGACAGAAATCAGTGGGAAAGGGCAAACCTCTCCAAAAGAAGCACAAACAACTGCCAGCACAACATAAATACACCATGCCACATCTGAATATGTGCAAAATAAAGAACGATGACAACTTGTGCTTTTATACAAAAGCCCTTTTTCATGTTTTTTAAGTAAGCAAAGCGTCTGAAGGCGCGAACTTGATGTAGCAACAATGAAATAATACTGTGTTTCCTCAGAGAGAAATGAGATGAATATGTAAAAATCTAATCACACCCTAGAAATAGCTCTGTCATCATTAAATGTCTTATTATCTGTCCACTGCAGTCATCTGAGGACACATTTAGCAGTTGTTCCTCAGCTATGCTGCCACCCAGAGGACTGACACGCCACTTCCTGTGTGGTGGCTGATCTGGTTGACCCGCCCACGTACACAGTCCATCGTGAAGAACACTGCTGTGCCATTATGTACCTGGAAGGACACTCGCAGACTCACACTAGTCCAGTGACTACCCTCCGGCATTTGACCCCCCACCTGCTGGGCCAATGGGACGGGCCGCACTCCATCTGGTTCCCTGCCCGCCCTCATCTTCTCTGGATCACTTTGCCTCAGCAGCGTCACTTTGAGCAGGTTGCAGGAGTGTATGAGTTTGAGGTCCAGAGCTACACTGACTGTGCCACTCTCTCTGAAGACAAAATCTCTACTTGGATCTGTGGCTTGGACCTTTCCAAAAAGCTGCATCTGAGGCACCTGAGGACTGGTCTGTTGGAAGAACAGCGGCTTGTTTCTGATGGCTCCTGAAGGAAGGCCTGTGTGGGCCACCGAGGCTGAGAGAGAGGAAGAAATAGCCACAGGCACCCAAACCAAGCTGAGGATACTGATACCTGTCTCGTCACCAAAGAAACGTACATTGCACTGAGTAGGTGATAGAATCTCAAAGCCTAATGTGTCTCCTGCAAGAACTTTAGCCACTCCAGACAGAGATATGGAGGTGTCACGATAGTGAACACCTGGTTTGAAGGTACGGCAGAGCTCCATGCCACTTCCATTGTGGTTGAGGTACGCCAACATTTGGAAGCCCTCACTCACACACGCCTGACCCATGGAGTACAACGCCTGCTGAAACACAAAGCGCACGGTGCCACTTTCTGCAAAACGGATTCCACGACCATCATGAGTCAGTACCACAACGTAAGGGTCAGAAGTGGAGGTTGTGCGAAAGACCGGTCTGTAGTTTGTGTGGTAGTGTGCGGACACGATCGATTGTGCTGTCATGGCAACAGAGCCAGTGTCATGGGAGAGCCACAGGAGACTAAATGGAGCTGCCGCCGGGTCATACAGCTGGAGACCGTCCATGGTTTTGTTACAGTGGTGACTGGCGCTCCGAAGAAACAGGGAGATCGTATGTCCTGGGGCAACCTCAGCCACCCCACTGATGCTGATACTCTGGAGCGACCGTACTTCCCGCTGCTCAATCCTGACGCCACTCAGGTCTTGACCTTCATGGCCACCAGTGTTGTTCATACGTAACCCCACCTGGATGAAGCTGCGGCAGCCATGGTTCAGAGAGAGATTCTCATCCAGCCAGACCAGGCCGTGCTGTTTGAACAGCAGCTGTCCATCCTCAGCTGATACTAAGCTTTCATGGGGTTTTCCCTGGATCTTAAGCTGCACACTTGGGAAGGGTTGAGTCACGATGTGGCCTTTGGCACCTGGAAGACTCACATTGCCAGCCCAGGACAGAGAGAAGACACTGTCATCAGCAGCAGGTGCAGAGCAGATGGCGTCTGTTGTAAATGTACATGGTGATGCCACCGGTGCTCCGTCACACTCGTTGCAGGCCTGGCACTCATCGTTTTCTACGTTGTAGAAGTAGTTGTGGCCGCACGTTCCTGAGCTGGCATCTCGCACTGTCATTCCCTGGCACCTGAAACCACCTGGTGATACCACAGCAGGAGAAAAATATTATGTAAGGATGTGAAAATAATGAATAATAATTCCAAAAGGCTGATCATAGCCTCAACCAAAACCCATTCACCAAATGAAGCAACCATCACATATATCTGGATGTACTCGCAATGTTACAAATAGTCCTCAAATGTCAGAAAAATGTTGCTGATAGATTATTCTGAGAGGGCCAAAGTGGATGAAGGTGAGGAAAATAGGAAACATGGAAGCATTCTTAAATCCAACTCTTAATTCATCTCACCAGGTGTGTTGAGACATTTTTGTCGATCTCTACAAAGGCCAGCAATTTCGAGGCATTCGTCTCTGTCCTGTAACGACAAGCACATTGACATTTTACATGAAGGGTCAGAGGGTAGATGTAGAAACAACTTGTTTTTCCCCCCGTTCCTCTTCTCTTCTCTGCCTTCTTTTCTGTGTTCTGACTGGGTTCAACATGTCAACATGTCTGACATGCCGCTGATTGTCTGCTTGAAGTTTCAAGCACACTAGAAATTTCAGTTGTTTATAATTTAACCCAGAGAGTTATGACGTGGATGATTGAGAACCTTCACAGATTTACCAGTCATTGGTGAATCAAGTTTGATCACACTTGTACATGTATCCAAATAAAACATCCCAGTAAACATCACATAGTCATTGAATAGTGACTCAAACCTGGCAGATTCTGTCTACGTAGACTGAACACTGGGCGACCAGAAAGAAGCCGGCGGGACAGATGGTGCACTTCTCACAGCGAGGAAGACCGTCGCTGAACCCACAGTACTCCTGAGGTCCACAGCTCCCACAGGCAAGGAAGGGCCGCCCCACCTGGCAGCACCAAACATGCCCGTGTGATGTTACAACCAGGACATTTTGCTTTAGATTTCACGTGTTATTCAAGCCATTAAACTGGAGCAAATCCTGGACATGAAACCAGCAAAACAGGGGAAAACCTGAACTTTAAATTTGCACATTTATAGTGTGTTCTGAAACAAGAAATCAGACAACAAATTACTATTCCGAGTAAAGAGACGAACACATCACGTATAATCAGAATACAGAGGACGTAAGAACGACATCGATCACCTCCATGTACGTCTGCAAAGTAATGTCTGGCATGAAATTAAAGCCCATCACATTTCTGTTAAACCAATGAAATCTGGACATGAATATAGACACATACACCACGTGTCCTTTGGTACCAAATCCCCGGTGACTCACCTCCATGACGCTGGCTTCCATGTCCACCTTGTGCAGAGAGAGGGCCTGCTGCGCTTGGTGAACTTTGAACTGCTCATGTAGGACTTCCATGTGACTGTCCAGCTTCCCCTGGAGCTTCTCCAGGGACGTTTGCTTGAAACTCTCCACCAGTACGTCGTACTGTGCCTTCACCTGAACAACATACATCATCTGCAGTAAACACTGCATGAATGTTTCTTGTCTGATGTGAGGGATCAATAAAATCCAATGGTTTTATATTATTACAGTAGTAGTAGTATTAGTTTTTTTTATACCGTTACTACCATCACTGCGCAGAAAACACATGACCTTCTTGACACCGTCATCTTACCTGCTCCATGTGTTCATACATCTTTCTCTGTTGCTCCAGTATTTCCCTCTGCTGACTGACCAGCGCCCCCTGCTGCTCCCTGAGGAGCCCCTGCAGCTCTCTGACCACGTCTTGCTGGCCCTTGAGGGCCTCGACCAGCTTCTCCTGGCTCTTAGACAGCTGCAGCTGCAGCACAACAGCATCCTCCAAGGGAACGTCGTTGGCTCCTGCAGCAAACAGAGGAACGTGTTGAAACCGTGTTGTCACTGGGGTTTCCTCCCTCGAGCACCCCGACCTGGTTTCAGATCACATGTCAGCTGAATCCACGTTCCACCCTCCGACCCAACGTCTGGAAGCTCATCCAGAAACTGAGCTGCTCTTTCTGTCACATGAACCGGCGGAGAGCTCCCTCCGCGGGTGTCTCCTGCGCGTGCACCGCAGCCCTCTCCGACGCACGACTTCGGCTTCTGCTGCGTGCGCGGGTGCGTGCTGCATCCTTTGCACTCCCGAGCTGCGCTGTCCTCAGTCGCCGGGTGACGGGAGAAAGTGGTGGGACAAGTGCCACCGGAGCAGCCCGGATGGAACACCTCCGCCGTGAGCGTCCTGGGGTTGGTGCGTCTGACGTCGGATCCTCCCTGGATGACGGTGGACGGCGCTAACGGGGCTCTCCGGGACGGATGGTGACTCAGATGAGAGTCCTGTTGGTATGTCGGGTGTACCTGTCGGGGTCTGGGTTGTGCGGACTGGTGAAACTGCAGGCGGGACGCTGCTGCAGATGTTCCAGATGTTGAAGCCTCCGTTCGCCCCGGACAGTGCGCTCCGACGCACAGTCTGCTCCAGTCCCGGTCGGGGAGACAACGCGTCCCCCGGCACATCTCCGACACGCTCTCTATTCCGCTCAGTGTAAATGTGAACGTGAATACGAATACCAGAGAGATACGCGCCATAGTTCTAAGATTAAAAAAACAACAACACCCTCTTACTTCATCCACTTGTCTTGATTGAACATCTCTTTCATATATAAAAAATGTCCAAACATTTAACTGCAGTTTACCCTGCACAGGCTTTCAGCCTATCTCCGTTGCCCCTTCTGGAGACAGACGTGCAGCCAACATGTGGCTCACTGCGTCTAATTGGCAACAGGCTTCTCTCCAAGGCTCAAATTAACCCGTCGCTCTCCCCCCACACACAGTCACACCATTTCAGAAGAAGTATTTGGACTTCTACAGCTTCCAAACATTTGTACATGAGCTGCTTGGCCATTGAAGAGCTTTTTTTGTTTTTTGTTTTTTTGTAGTGAACAGTCACAATCTTCATGACCCATTTGGAATTTATGTTTCACATTATAATCCAACAGTTTCCAAGAGCTCTTTGGACAATTTGCAACCATTTTTCAAGACAGGATCAGGCATGTGTTTTTAACAAGCTCTGTCAGAAATAAAATCCCTTAAAAGCCTCGAATTTATAAACCCTCCAATCTTTGATGTGTACTTCAGTATGACATCGGAGAGCAGCAGTAGTTCCCGTTAAAACAGTGTGTAAGACTGTAAAGAAGAAACCGAAACTCCGTCTCTTGTAAAACCTAATTACAGCTTACTGCCACTCTCATTTCCTCTCCCATGACCCCACATGCTCTTGACAGTGGCTTCAACCCACATCACAAACACTTTCTTTGTCATATTCGACTTTATGAATGGAACACACCCACGTTTTCAGGGTATTTGTAGACTTGTGAAGAGGCTTGTTGCCCTCCATTGAGAGAATTCACACCCCAAATAGAACATACTTCTGCTTTACACAAAAACACTGTTCACTGATGTATTTGTATTTCTGACTGGATGATACAGATTAAAACACAATCAATCCATGAAAACATGCATTCCTTGTGTTGGTGGCCTGTTTAAGAGTTAAATATCTGAGCATTTACATCAGCTTTGTTGAGGGCAAACACATGTCCTCTCTCAGCAGCCAATGGATGACTGTGCAATTAATTAGGAACAAGTAAGAAGCTCTGTGCCTCTAAAAGAATGAAAACAAGTTGCTTTAATGTCAGCAGGCGACGCTTCCTGATTCCCTTCATGCATGGAAGTCTCAGTGAATGCCTTGTCTTGGGTTGTTTGGTGAGTTGCGTTTTTCCTGGCAGGTTCTGGTCTGTTGACATGCGCGAGCACAGAGAACGGCAGCAGCAACTGTTTGTTTCACCTGATTTATGACTTCAGGAACAAATTGGGCCGGAGAGGGTTCAGTGTTTTGTGACACCTTTCTGCCTAAAGGATATGCTGCTGTGATGCTGCAGTGGTGGAAAACGCCACGTCAGTCCAAACTATCCCACAGGTGTTCCTTTTACTGTGTATTAGCTTTTAGTGTGCCACCGAACGCTGTGATGGTCAGAGAGATTTATCACACAAAAAAAAAACAGAAGGTAGGATTGACTTTCACATGTGTGGGGCAGAAGTCCTGAGGCCAGAGGAAAAGAAAAATTCACTTCCATATGGAAACAATATTTAATTGTCAACCATTTTCTCCCCCAATCCTCCCTCCAGTTTAATAGATTCCCTGTTTATTAGGCAATGTAAACACTATGAGGCCAAACTGTGAGTGTGTGTGTGTGTGTGTGTGTGTGTGTGTGTGCGTGACAGAACAATACATTATGCGATAGAGACTCCAGATGTATGACTGCAGGAGACGTGGCTATAGATTTCATGCATACAGTGGAGACTTTGTGTCTCTCCGGCTGCCACTTTAATCTTCAAAACACTTCAGTGTCAAATTAAACATGAACAGACGTCTGCTGTTCTCCTTTACAGCGGTCCGTTATAACACTGAAGTTAGAAAAAAGTTAGCCAGTTTGGTGGTGTATGTGTGATTGAGGATATTTTATTGAGTATGATGAAGTACATGATATACAAATAAGTTGCACTCCACTGTTAAATAGCAAATGTGGAGATAAAAATATACTTGAGGACTGACCATTGAATGTTCTTTACATTAAAAAAGGGGTGGAATTATTTTTTCTTTAAATTTCACTCACGGATCTATCGTACACATCATGAATAAGGGTTTTATGTTTAGAAAACAAGATTGACAGAAAATAAGTTTCATTAACTCATTTTGGAAACAAAAAATCTTCACTTTTTGGTCAAATTTCGAACCACCATGGGCTACGCTGGCTGACCAAAGTGGAAAAACACAGTGTCAGTTAACAGCAGTCGTCCAGCGTAAGCTGTGGTGGTTAGAAATCTGACAAAAAAGTGAAGAAGAAAAAATTTTGGTAAAATTAATTTCCGTTGATGGCAGTCGCCCCGCTTAAAGTGAAGATTTTTTTCTCCTCAAACTTCTGTCAGTCCACTTAATATGGCCGACGTAAGCACCGAGTGTTAGAAATCTGACAAAAAAGTGAAGAAAAAAAATGTTCCAAATTTTATCAGCTAATGGAAATTGGGTGGCGTAATTTGACAAACATGTGTCAATTATGATGTCTTATCTAACAAAAAGTGAAATACTTTTCATGTTTTTTCCTTAAATACGTTTCAGATGCAACCTAATATCATATTAGTAGAAATAGTTTTAGATGTTTTAGATGAATGATCTAGTGTGTGCGCATGTACTGCACAATCTACAACAGTAACATGGAAATAACTCACAGTAACTATGGCAGTTGCATGCAAATACTTATTTATTTTTCCTTGAATCAAAGCAACTGTCATAGTTATTTTTGTCGTGATGTGATTTCTGTGCCAGCTGCGGTGACGGCATTGATAACGTTAGTCTCAAAGAAAAGCAGATGGCTTTTCAGTTTGTTCTCCGTCACGTTAGATAGAGGATGGAGGCCAAATGGCGTTCTTGACTTCTCCTTGGTCCGTATCCCATCATGCTGCAGTGAACTTCACTCAGAAGTGAAGAGCACCAGAACAATGAGTTATGATTTGTAAAATCTTTCTAAGAACACGTGCAGATGATCTGAGTTGTTGACGCGTGTTTCTATTGGTGCTTTTTACACATCTTGGTTGAATTCTCTGATCTGATTGGTCATGACATCCTAAGGTCTGACAGTCCTTTATAACAGACCACTGGAATATTTTCCTCAGTGGAAGCAATGTGATATAGTGCAATACTACTAATACTAATACTACTATCATAATAATGATAATAAAAAATAAGGCATTATTGTGAACATGGACCCTTTAGGGGGACAAGAACAGGTATGATATATACGTACGTAATATATGTCACATAATTAGACCCAAATGTGTGAGGTCATCACATCTGGCCACTGGCTGCAGATTATCTTTAGTGCACATAAGCTGCTCATCATATAACTGTGGATCAAAAAGAAAAACACGACACATTTCTAAGTGATGCAGTCATTCCATAATGCCCATATAAACATCAGGAGTGAAGCCTTAAGGACGGGATCAGTCGACACCATTACATCAGACAAAGCACACAAAGGACAAACATGTCATTCAGATCACCATCTTAGTGACTTCCACCTCTCTGCATTTGAGTTTGCCAGAAGAGCATTTTGATTAAAGAGTTCATCCTCTGGAAATCTGAGGAACCAAAAAGATTTAGACGAATTGCACCGGTGTGGGTCCGTTTTCTGCTTTACTACCTCTGAGCCAAATGAGAGAGCAGAGCCGATCATCCTGACATAAAGCAGCTCAGAAGCGTCCTTTAAACACCAGCTCCAGTATGTCGACATGTGTTTCCAGCCACAGATATCAGACTCACACAGAACAGGCAGGACTTCCTAGTCTGCTGATATAATATGATGATGATGATGATGCAGGAGAGGAGATGCAGTCTAAACAATGAATGTCACACTTTCACTATTATTTATAGCACTGTCATTTAATGGTGATACGAATGTTTGAACTAAACCTGCATAATGACGCCATTGACTCCCCGACAAAAGACAGCGTAGAAGACGCCGCAAGATCTCTTCAATCTAAGGAGAGACATCAAGATGTGAAGTTATTTTCAAAGTGGAGAAACGAGACAGCTCAGTTATACACTAACACAATGTAATTGTAATTGTACCTGAAGGAAAGTCATGTTAGGGATTCGGGCACTATTAGTCAAAACAAGGCAAAAAAAGAGAATAAGATGCAAACCTCATTTCATTTTAAATTCAAGCAAATAACGTCAGAGACTCTGAATGAATCCATGTTGGTACCAATGAACCTTCTGTTAAAAAAGACAATTCAAGAATCACAATCACTGAATCCAACAAAGCAAAAGACAAAAACAATTCATGTCCAAACGTCCAGTTTGCAGTGTACAGTATTTCACTCAGAATCATCATGCTTAACAAGTAATTCATTATTAATACACTAAGTAGCATCAGTTAAATCCATATTCACTGCATTAGAAGAGAATAATGTGTTCTCAGTTATATTAACATCATGTGTCGAGCACCTCTGGATGGAACAATGCAGATAAGAATGCTGCATGCCAGGTCTGTTGACCTCAGCAGATAACCTTGAAGGTAACAAAGTGGATAACAACTCTCTTGATGGTGGACAGAGATACCAGATAGTCGTTTAAGTGTCTATTGTAAACATAACAAACTTCCACTCTGAGGAAGCGAATGCCATGAGGAGTCAGACAGCGACGGCCAATGAGCGGAGGCTACATCCTACGAAGATCATCATCACCACGGCGAACAGCCAATGAGGAGAAGACCCATACAGCTGCACAAGTCCTTCTTTGTATTAGAACACACTGGGTCAGGGAAATCCAGTCAGTGAGACTTTGGGAACTGACACACTCTGTTGTTTGTCAGGGAACAGAAGACGATGATGTTTACTGCTAGATTAAATCTGATTTAAGCCTACATACTTCCTCATATCGCGTCATTAAAGAACACGCGGGATCCACTCACACACAGCAACAAGGGTAACAGGAGATCGGATCCAACAGCAGACAACTGTGATTTCCTGCTTGATGAGAAAGGACAGGTTTGGCAACAAACAGATTCATTTCCCAGCCCGTGACGACTTCAGTCTGTGTTCCAGCACAGCAGAGGCAAACAGCAAGACTCTGGAGAAATGAAAATGGACGGTAGGAATCGAGGCCCGGCCACTGCTGTGCAGAAACACGTTGTTCCATCACTCAAACAGAGCAGAAAATTCTTGGTTGTTGGCGGAGAAAAAGATGGGAAAGAAACTGTGTGAGACAGATGTGCAGGAATCATCTGAGGTCAGGGACAAATGGTTGAAGTGAAAGCAGGTCTGGAAAGGAGAATTCATTAGTGGTGTGTGTGTGTGTGTGTGTGTGTGTGTGTGTGTGTGTGTGTGTGTGTGTGTGTGTGTGTGTGTGTAAAAC
>CAAKHB010001065.1:11131-84694 GCA_901007665.1 Aeoliscus strigatus
AAATGGACTTCAGCAGTTTGTTCAGATTAAAATCATTGTCTGTTACTGCCGCCAGACATTTTCAGAGGGTTTTGGTTCAAGGGAACTGAGGTCCGTGTGTCAAACATCACAGTCACCGCTGGAGCTTAAATTCTTGCCTCTAGTGTCACTGTAATTGTTTTTTTTGTTGTTGTTTTTTTGAAGAGCATTAAGACTGTGGCGTTACAACTCAACAGTGTTTTTTTTTGGACTTACTATCAATGTGTGACAAAGGTCATCTGAAGTGAAATGTGTTCATTTATCAACCAAACTGACAAGACACAGATGAATGTTCGTCCTCAACTATCAGACTCAGTGTCATATATAATGAACATAACTCAGCACGTGCCTTTTCCAGCAAATGTGGTTCCTCCTGCCCTCTGCTGGACACCTTAAAAGCTGCAAAAAGCAACAAAAGAGTGAAAGCGATGATTAAATTGATATTGATAAATCAAGTACCTGTGCTATGACATTAAACACACACTGTTGTTTGTGTCAGATGTGTATGTATTCATCATTTAAACACTGACTTCTGATTGAACACACACACAAGTGTGCGTGTGTGTGTGTTGGTACAGAGCAGTGCCTCGCGCAAACCCTGTTGGGTCACGTCAGCCATGATGCATGCGGCCACGTTTTGTCTCATAACGTAACGCTTCATCTCCATCAAGCTGGTAACAGGAAACACCTTGGGTTGGTCGTTTCACTGAGCTGTTTATTACAAAAAGGCTGTACATAAATTTCAATGAACACATCCTATGTACAAACTGAGAGGAGAAGAAGACAAATATCCTGTTCTCACGAACATCAAAGTTACACATCTCGTTTAGCCACGTTTCATCATAAGAAAACACACATCGAAACAAAGGCGCCTTGACCTGTGATGCCCTGAAATGCAAGACATTAAGTGGTAAACATTACAAAGTTCTGCACGTCAGTGGTTGTCTCATGGTTTCGCTATGAAAAAGTATAAATAAATCTTTTACATAAAAAACTGCTGTCCTCAGCAGCCTCGGACAAAGATGTAAAAACGAGTCGAATGCAAAGCTAGAAATACATTAATACATTACGTAGAAATTGTTTGTTTTCTACAAAAAAAAATCACCTTATGATGAAAAATTACAATCGAGAATGGGATGTAGAGACAAATCATTCACTGTATAAAGAGAATTCTTTATATACTTTCATGCACAGTGTCTAACTGAATACTGATCATTGTGTCATCTTTTCTCATCTGTGTGGACAATTCTTCCACTTCCTGTTCCATTTCACATGGAACGCCCATTATTCCCAAAGTACTAATAATTATGCTTGTTTATGTCGATTGTTACAGAGTCTGATATACATTTTCAGCCTTGTTGATGAGTTTTACTGGCGATCCGTGACAACAATCACGGAGCAGGCATCGTAAAAAACGTAAGAAGACATTTCACTGCTTTGTAGGACTTGCAGTCTCTCCTCGAGCCGCTGGGAAAAAAAAAAAAGAAACATTTCACAGACTGAGTCCAACTTTAGATGAAATCACTGCAGCCACCTACTTTCACTAAGATGCAGAAGTGATTGAAGGTTGGAATCAAAACTACAGAGACTATGATACATTTCTACATGGAGCAGAGTTGAGGCTGTTTGGGTTGATGATTACGGGTATTTAGCACCTATGTAAAAGCACCGCACTAGCAACCACTATGAGAACAGGCGAAAGAGCTGAAAGGTTTGTCTGGGTAGCTACCCCTGATCCAAAGTCACCGCCGTCGTCCGTCCTCTGCCTCAACGTTTCTGTTTGAAGCAACGCTGCAGTAGTAGCTGGACAGAATGACAACGTATCCAAACGATGAATGAAGTCAGTGTGAGAAAAACAAACGCCCAGCGCTGAGTAAGATGGCACGGTGAAGGATGAAGGAAATGAACATTCAAGTAAAACTGAAATGTATAATTTACTCTTGGCGCCACCTCCAGTGAAGCAGATGGAAACTCACAGGTGAAAACACACAAACTGACGATGGACTGGCAGCTTGTCACGTCACAGGTATGTACAAGTTAGAGAACCCAAAGAAACTCCCCCAGAAAGAAGAAATTATCTTTTCTTTTTTTCTCTTAATGTGCCCTATACACACGTCCCCTCTGACACGTAGCAACTTCGGTACACCAGGTTTATTTTTTTCCTCGGTAACATCTTGTGATTTGGACATTCAGCGGTGTCCTAATGCACTTGTTGATGTCTTGTTTTTTTGTAATAAGCAGAGATGCTTTCGTAAGGGAGGACCCAGCTTTGTAGGGTGGCTGATCATCTGGTCGACAGTGCAGGTGAAGGGGAGGAGTGTCACCTGCTCAGTGACATCACAGCACACGGCAGATGCTGTATGCTGACACAGAGATATCACTGGAAACTATGAACCGAAGATTTCCTCTGATGGTAAGAGATCTGATCCTCCCTGTTCAGACCCTGGTCTTCCCAAATCGCGTCACTCTCCTTTGTGCAACGCTATTATTGGAGGGGAGCACAGAGAAACCAACAAACAAACAAAACGTGCAATCTGCAAAAGAAAACCATTTGTGAACTCCAAACCTTCTCATGGCACTTCATTCAAAATAGGAATTGTATGAGCTGCTAATGTTGAACTGCATACGTCTGTACACCTCCATTTTACACCTAAGAAAACATCAGCGCCCCTTGTGTGTGTGTGTGTGTGTGTGTGTGTGTGTGTGTGTGTTAGTCAGCATAGTGCATGATAGACTCGACATAGTTTCCTGGAAAGAGTCCGGTGACGCCATTGCACACGCCTTCGAACCAACCATCGTCGTTTTTCTTGATTATGTAGATGATGGCTCCCTCCATGAAGGACAGCTCATCCTCCTTGTCCTTGGTGTAGTCGTAGATGGCAACAACTGGGACGTCGCAGAAAAACAAGGTTAGGGAGCCAAAATGAAAGGCTTACACCATTTTTCTGGAACTTACCTTTTTCTAAATAAACCTTGGGGGCCCAGTGGGGGTCTCCGTCTGCGTACGGGTCACTGTAGTGGACCACTGAGGCCTCCTCGTCTTCGTAGTCCACAGGTGGAGGAGGAGGAGGGGGAGAGGGCTCCTCAAAAACACCCATATCCTCAGGTGGGGGCGGAGGGGGAGGGGCGGGGCTGTCTGTTACTGGGAGACCATGAAGAAAAGCACACCTTGACTTCTGTCATGATGAAATTTAACAGGAAATACATCTGTGTTTACGCTGCCTTAGCTAGTGTTCAAAGTATTCATATTGTTGTCAGATTGCTGTCAATCATCCTCTGAACCACTGGAAAGATGCAGCATCCTTGCTGTGATGACAAATCAATTTTGCAGTAAATGTGCAGTACCTCATCTCATCACTAGAGGGCAGCTGAGAGTCTTTTCTCCTCTCCTCATGTGAAGACATCCTCACTGCCCAGCACTCCTAGCTCAGCTGCCATGACTTAAGTAACGCTAACTTATGGAGTTTATTTATATGTCTGTAGCATAGTAAACATAATGCTAAAGTTGTAAAGTGCCCCTTTCATTCTGTTTACACACCAAGTGTAAATATGATCAACCATTAGGAGCTGTTCAACAATAGCTTAGTTTGTACGGATTATTGACGACAGCCCTGTGTAAACACACCTAGCTGTATTGTTGCATCATGCTGGGGCAGAGAGATAAACAGACAGTTGCTTCACGACACAAATGTTTGTCCAGATAAGCAGGGGAGAAGTCTGGACGTGTCATCAGCTCATATTTTCTCTCCTTGGTGGACGGAGAGTACAGGACACACAACCCATCGCCATAGCAACAGAGCGAATCCAAGGGACACTCATCCCCACAAAGAGTGAAAGAAACAGTGAAGCCAGCAGCAGAGCACAGAGTGAATGTTAGGCGGTGTGTGTGGCGCACAGAGAGCGTTGTTCACATTAAGAGGAAGGGTGTGTCCATGCACAGTATGATGCAGTATTTGTATAAACGAGTCGATACAGAGTGTGTGAATGACTGAGATTGTATCAGCAGGACTGCTGAGTACTTACTGCTCTCCTGCATTCTGGCCACAAAGCCTGTCAGAGGGATCTGTGGTGTCAGCTGGACCATTGGTGGGGGCGGAGGAGCCACAGACACTAGGGCGGCGACACCCAGGTGAGAAGAGGGCGCAGGAGAGACAGTATAAGACAAGAGGTGGAGTTCAGCAGGAAAAGCAAAGCACAGAGAGGAAGAAGTCCAAAAGCAGAATAGAGACAAAGGTAAAAAGCTTGTGAGCGAGCAAAACGGTACAAGAAGCAGTGATAAGCTTTGGCGCTTTCTGCAACAATGCTGGAAACATAGACAAACCAAACGCCATGACAGGTGTGACTCTGAATCGTACTGGATGGGTGTTTGTACTTGAACAGTGATGTTTAGTGATCTCACCGCAGTGACACATCCATCTGCAGCTACGCCCGCTCAGCGGTTTATGGCTTTGGGTTTTTACCAATGGGCTGTCAGAACTGACTTCAGTATTGTAACAACGTCAGTTACAAACACCAGTCACACGTCTTTTCCAGCAGCTCATCATCACTGTCTCTCTCCTCCCAGACAGCCTCCTCCCTTTCTGTTACGTGCCAAGGAAGTTGTCCTTTGGGAGAGGAGCTATTAGAGGAAAATGGCTCCGAGTGTTATCTGCCAAGACACATTCTACTGACAGAAAACAGAAGTCCTGGGTTTCCCCTTCTCCAGCTGCTGGTGTTCTATACAACCTGAAACAGCCTGTCTACCTCTGGTTATTTATACCTTCTCCAGCTGAATGAAGTGATCGTGTCATTAACCACATGCTTTGCACAGCAACGTTTCAGCTTCACCTGACTTCAGTAATTATGACTTATAATTCATTGTCATCAACCTCCAGGAGGTTTCAAATGTCAAAAGAGTATTTCACACAGGACACAATCTTAATTATGGATAGTGGAGAATAAAACACGATGACATGCAAAACGGCCAGAACATTCATTCAACAAATTTGCTTTGCTTCAGATTTCAGGATATGTATCACGATCATTACAAATCATATTCCAAATCCCCAAACCTCTTTCAAAGCTCACTGAATCCAGTATTGAGTCTAATAACAATTATATGCCAGTTACCTAAGTTCTGTGGGTAAGCTGGACCCCCGTTGATGTGGGGCTGCTGGGAAGAGACAGAGGGAGCCCGGCGGTACGTGCCGGTGGCTGACACCATCGAGGCCGAGGAGGTGGTGGAGGAGTTGTGACGGGAGATCTGGCGGGAGATGGTGCCAAATTGGGACATGGGGATCGGACCCAAGCCGGGACCCTGGGGTACTGAGGCTGTCGATGTTGCTACTGTAGGTGTACAAGGTGGAGGGAGACACATGAGAGTAATATGAACGCCAGAAGAATAGTCGTCTGGATGTTTCTGGAGCAGAAACAGCAGCTTTGGGTCTTGTTTTCATAGTGTACATTCCCATGGATCCCTGTGGTGGGCACCACAGACACATAGAAAGCATCAACACTATGAGCAAGGAGAAAACTGGAGCTCCCAGCTGCAGGTGCTCACCTTGCCCCATACTGGGAGGGGAGGGGGTGGGAACTGCCAGAGGAACACCCACT
Organism: Aeoliscus strigatus; assembly: GCA_901007665.1. Classification (NCBI taxonomy): domain Eukaryota; kingdom Metazoa; phylum Chordata; class Actinopteri; order Syngnathiformes; family Centriscidae; genus Aeoliscus; species Aeoliscus strigatus. Next base: position 16,742 of record CAAKHB010001065.1, read on the forward strand.
CCACTGCTTCCACTGTTCTCCCTGCCGCCGCTACCACCACTGCTGCCACTGCAGAGAGAGACTGTCGTTAAAGGATGTGTGAGCCAAAAAAGGGCACGACTGGGTGACAGTGGCCAACTCATTTACAGCTGTGGACCCGCTCTGTTCAGTCAGGTACATTCATACACGGATACTACTACAAAGTGTATGTAAACACCTTTAATATAAGTGGAAGTTTAAAACTTAAACACACTTAAACAATCGGACTGAAAGACGAACCACATTAAAGTGCAATATGTCAACTTTAGACAGCTGTCATTAATGCACCGGCCGGAGAAATGCATGAAATCATTGCATGGTTTTGAAAACAGGTCGAATCCAGTGTGAAGTTCCTGCAGTGCAACATTCTGAGTGGAGCTGTGGATGCAGCAGTCTATACATAGCTTCTAATCACACTGCAGTGGAAGTGGAGAGGGTCTGTACTACCTGTGTGTCCTGGGCCTCTGGTTAAGAGAGGCTGTACGTGCTGGGCTCTGTTGGCTGCCCAGTCGGGCTGGGCTTGTCATGTAGTCGTTAGGTACCACTGGGGGCTTCACCGGCTCCAGTGTTTTGTAAGGAGTGTTGCGCCTGTAAAATCATAGGGCCAGGGAAGTAGTATTTTCAGTACAGTCGTATAGTATATAATATTGGAGGTAAAGTTGAAATAACAGACAATATATAGAAGGATAGGGTTATAAATGAGTCTTTCTCCATGTACATAAATAAACACTGATCTGTCGCTGGCGCCTAAATGAAGTTCTTTTATTAACAATCCACAATGAACTGCATTCTTACCCAAGAGTACCTCGGCCAGCCATTGGGGGACTTGGCGGTTTCTGTGTAGGCGGGTTAGTCCGAGAAATTGTCCCTCCTCGTCCTGCTGCATTGTTTCCATTTTGCTACAGAAGAGAAATGAGAGTGTGGATATTACCAAAAAGGTAAAAGGTAACTTTGTTTAAAAATATTTATGGCTGATACATGGAAGTTCTTGGTGGAACAAAGCCTCAAGGGCACAGAGAAAGAAGGCAACTGGGGAAAAGGAAATGAAACGTAAAATAAAATTTTTAATGAAATTTAAATGTGTTAATTTTTACTAGAATAGCAGAGTTGGCTCTTGAGAACATTCATGAGAGAACAGTCACAAAAGTGTCAGTGAAACAGGTCCTTTTAGAGCAACGAAAGCCTGTGAATATTCAGATGTAAAAATTGTGATGTCATTTGTTGTACAGTCCATTCAAATTTCTTCCTTTGCAAATCAGCTAAACCACAAACTGTATTACACACTATATCTATATAGAAACATTGTGGAAAACATGACAAATACAAGAGAAAGACCTCTTACCTTGGCCTTAAGCCACTGAGTGCAAGCAGGCAAAAGAGAAGACACAAAACAAGATTGTCTTGTTGGTTAATGGTTTTATAAGTGAGTGTTTAACTGTAAGTGGTTTAGTAATTGTCAGATTGTCAAAGTATAACCCAGAAGACAGAGAGGTGTGGAAGAAAAGACGGATATGTGATCAAAATTCAATATTCAGATAAACACATATCCTGACGTGAGAAAACTACAGACCCAGGACCAGTAACATGTTTCCTGTTTCCGTACCCGTATGGTTCAGTACTGTTGAATAATACATAAACCTGAATGTAAAAAGAACAAATACATCTCCTGTTGCCAACTTTGGACAAAACAAATTAGGTGTGAGTCAGGTGCTATGATCATCACATGGAACAACAGAGTGGAGCATGCATCTCTTCCTGCCACCAAAAGTTGGGGCAGGAAGAGTTTAGGGCCATAATGAGGACACATAATGAAATATTGATGTGATGTAAACCTAGTTATGTCAGCTGAAGATTAGTAAATCTAAAAACAACACTTGACTAAATCAAAGCCACCCAGTCCCAAATGTCTTGTAAAGACTTTTCCAGTGAAAGATGCATTTTAAACATCAGCTGATTTTTGCCAAGACCCATCACTTGTCGCTCCCATGAATGAGGCGGCATTTGCATAGCTGGCTTTGCCAAATCTGTGTGAGAGTAAAGCAGCTCTCCTCTCAGGAGGAAACACTCGCTGGTGAATGTGAATCAGCCGACGTTTGAAAGTCAGCAGACAGCCACTATCTTGACAGACGCAGACGTGGAGGGAGGGATGAAAAGGATGAGTCCAACACACTGCGGAAATTTGTGAGAGCAGCCTTCAATGCACATAACTGTCGACACGCCCCTACAAGCACAGACACACAGTATTGTAACGTAGAGTTGGAGGGGAGGGCGGATGGATCGTGGGGCGACGGCATACAAAATTGAAGAATGAGGCGGAAAGGAGTACAAAGAATGTTGTCCTGGGATTCAGCAGGGAAGTTGATGGTGTGGGTAATACTTGGCAAAGCTGTATCCACCTCGTGCCACGCACACACACACACTCAGATTGTGAGGCTATGTGCTCCAGCACATTATACAGACGGGTGTACTGATCGCCTTAGCCGTGAAAGGATGTAGTGAGGTCATGACAACAGAACGTTCGTCCAACCACTGAGCTACGTACAACTTCTCCCTGCATCAAGTCATTACTTGGGATGGAGCTGGACCAGACTGGTTGTGGTGATGTTTTCTAAAAACAAGTGAGCAGAGACCAGTGCGTGGGTAAAATTCACTCTTACCTTCACGCCGTGCCCCACATCATCCAGCAGTGTGTAATCGATGGGTTTTCGAATGTAGCGCACCGGCCGCTCCATGTTGCCTGGGGCAATGATCTTGTGGGTGCGAGACGTGTTTTTATTTGTGGTCAGGATGCCGATCTCTCTGCGTGCCACCTTCTCTTTATGGATGTCCACCGTCTATGAAAATAAAGCAGGATATGGGCAGTGTGTTGAGGCAGTGAGGTCTGTTATTGAGAATGTCACTGGGGACAGATTGGTCTCCACTTCGGCCTGTTTACATGTCAAACTAGAGGTGCATTTGATTTTTAGTAAAGTGCTGCTAGTGATCGGGTTTGCTTCCCTTTCCTGTTCATTGTCTGCTGTAAAGACACTTCCTGCATGTGTTCCACATTAAAAGTCCTTTAAGTTCACACTTATGTACAGTAGAATCCCAGTTCTCACTGTGAACTCAATATTTGACCAATTCATTTCTGAATTCATTTGTGAACCCTTCTGGCTGACTTCTCTGCTCTGCAGGCCTACATCCTGAGGAAGCTGTTCACTCAAACATGACAACCAAATTAACATACCTATAACCTCCATCTCTCCTTCAAAGGTGTGTTAACTTACAGCTAGGGCCTTCAGTTTATGAATGATGAATGAAGACACTGGAAAGGACTAGGGGACGAAGGAGGGAGGAAAAACTGAACGGAAGACAGGGAAGAATAAGGGAGGAATCAGTGGTTCACAAATGTGTGTGCTTTATTCAGACTTGTGTGTGGTCATGTGATCTATGACGACTGCAAGAATGTAGAAACACTTGTCTTTGTGGAAACATTTTCAACATGTGTGTCCAAGAGGGAAGAGGTTTGGCATATATCACTCCTAAGACATCTCATCTAGCCAGGCTGACAGCTCCACTGCTGCAATTAGTTCTCTCTGGGGGCTGAAGATGAGGTATCTGACAGAGATGGTGAGAGCCTGAGAGGCGCTGTGAAGCTGACCCCTGAACGCCAATCTCTACTGTCCACACTCTGAGCCGGACGTGAAGTCTGTGTGCTGCTGTGTGCTGCATGCAAGATATATATAGAGAGAGAGCATGAGCATATGCAACACTCTTTCTTCAGGAGAGGAAACTAAGCTAACACGCCCAGCGTCAGCTGGGAAGTTGAAAAAAAAAAAAAGAAAAAAAAAGGAACTGCCTGTTTCCTGCTGGTGATGTGGAGAACAGATTGTCGAAGAACATGAGAGAAAAACAAGAGACAAGCAGAGAAAATAACAAATTAAATAACTAAAACAAACTGATAACTGTAGTTGACTTGTAACTATAACATCCATCCTTTACAGTATTCTAAACAACCACAATAGAAAACTGGACAATTATTAATAAGAGAGAGACAAAAGAACACCATTCCCTTTGGTTTCTTTAAAAAAACATCCAGACATTATAACAGATGATGACTGTTACATAATCATTGGTGACAGACTTCTGTCTGCCCTTCCTGCTCTCTTACAATCAGATTTTCTTTTGCAATCTCTTTACGCTAATCAACATCTGGTTGTCGGCTCTGTCGGCGGTGTATATGTGAGAACAGATGGCTCTGCCATGATGTTCCCTGATGGAGTTCTAACTAATAAGTCTGAGCCCTAGCAAATATACTGCAATCACTGCGATCCAACATGTTGTCAGCCATTTCCTTTAACCTCTCGAGGGGGGTGTGAAAGAGAGAGAGAGAGAAAACAGAGAAGCTTTGGATGACTTGTGTAATCCTGTCTGTCCGTGTAGAATGAGTGAATGTCTTGCATCAGTGTGTGACCTCATCGGAAGTTAGGATTTCAGTCCACCAGCCAGAAATGACTGGGGAGACCTTTGCACTGTGAAAGGCGTTTCCCAAAAATGTGAGAATGAAAAACAAATGCTTTGAAATTGACCCCACACCAGTTGTATCTGTAGATGATTCCTAACGTATCATGTTTCTAGGGTACACGTCCACAGCAGAATCACTTCTGGGGTGTTTCTTTCCCTTTTGCTGACGTTGGCAGGAGTGAAATACGGTGTGGCCTGCAGTGAGTGCATTGTCGGTGGACATGTGATCTACATCAGTGATTCCATTTTTTAGCTTTGATTGCAGGTGACATCGACTCAGGGTTGTTAATAAAACCTCATGAGCACTTTGATGAATTCACACTGTGATTTATATGCAGGTCAATCATGTTCTTGAGAAGATTTGACTGTTTGTGAGAAGCTGCAGTGAAGTGGGTCATTACGTTAATGAATGACAAACTCTAAGAGAAGGGCTGAATCAGAGAGAAAGATTGTGAGGAAATGAAAAGGTAGAATAATGGAAATGAAACACAGACATCTGTTTCAGCTGTGAGACACTGCCAGTTGCAGCTCTGCCTTGATTAAACATGACACTGATTTGATATTGAGGTAGTATGCTCATCTCTGTTTGTTCCAGAGATGGGCTGAATTTATTGGACACATTACAAAAGGCCCGAAGCTAATGTCTTACATATAAAATATGATAAAGCCTGCAAATTCACTTTCAGGATATCCAAATTCATCTTTATCTCATATATGTTACTCTTTTACAAACCATAGTATACAGGTAGTTTCCACTACACCATATAATCAAAGTTTGGAGCAGAGCTGTGGGTTTCCACCATACTAGCACATGGTAAAGTAAGGTTACCTAATGGAGCTAAGGCAGTTTAAAAAAAAACAAAAGGAAAAAACACATATATAATTGATATTAAAGATGTTTTATTGAAAATACCAAATGCCTCCTTGATTGGATGGACACTGTAAGAGACAAGATGTTGCGTTCACCTCCAAAGGTAGTGACATCAGGCGGAGGTGCTTGCAGTGCTTTTCTTTATCACTTTAGAGCAGCGGCCCCCAACCTTTTTTGCGCCATGGACCGGTCTTCACGGTGAGACGGATAAACACGACTAAATAATACGATACCACCAGCATGAAAACAGATATCTAATAATACATATAATATGAAAACAGTCAGGCGTCACTTCCTCATTCGCTCGTCTCCACATACTATGCAGAGAGGCGTTGGTGCATGTGAATCACCTGTAGCAATAAATCCGGATGTCAAATATGACTTCTACTATTGTCTGTTGAATTGATTTTTCTCTGAAGTTGTAGGTTGCTCTTCCCTCTGCAGGCCTTTTCCTCTGAGCAAACAAGCTCTGCAGCGGTGCTTGTTGACTCATTTACTAGCACGTTTGTGGTCCTCATTTCACTATAGTAACACGGTAACATGTGTCAAATATAAGAGACGTGCAAAAGACGAGAGAGAAGCCGGTAGTTTTTCAAAATAAAACATCTGTCAGACACTGATAATGAATAAAACGGAAGTAAAGTTAATTTTTTATTTGGTGCGGCTGGGTAACCCACCGAATAGTAACAGTGGTTGGAGACCATTTCAGAGGATAAAAGAATATTATAATTTGAAGTATTTCAACATGATATCATAATTTTGCTCTGGCACTGAGTAAACTGGCATACCTATTTACAGGGAAGTCATTTATGTCATTAGCCACACACTTACTTTTCCTGCAATGATAGCAGAACATTGAGCATTGGATTTGATGTAGGAGTGAATGACATGAGCTGAGTCAAATACTGATGTTGAGGTAACACTGTCTATGCTGGTGGCCGTTAATCCATGTTTACAATGCCCCACCGACCGATTATGTCTGCTGCAGAAATAGCAGGAGAGTGAGCAGCAGGGCCAAAAAGCACTGCTGACCATCTCTGGGGATCGATATCAAAAGAGGTTGCATCTTGTCATTAGAAAGAACCTAACCCTGCTGCGTCCTGTCGCCTGTGGAGTAAACCATGAGCTGAAAATGCTAACAGAGTCAGAGTGCTGGTGTCAGGGTTTCGCTTCATTCCTGACAGGCTTAATGAAGCACACAGGGAGGGGACCAGGACATTCAGTGGCTGACAGAGAGGGTAACAGTGTGAAGAGGAAAAGACAGAGAGGTGGAGAGAGGACTGCTGATGAAGCAACTGGGACCGACGGGCTTTGGATGTTTGGCAGCTCTGGTATGATCCATGAGCCATATGTGTGTGAATGTGTTACTGTGGTAGGATGGCACTGAATAAACACTTATTTTATTACACTTGATGAAATTCACTAAACAAGGAGGATTTTAATCCCCCCAATTTTAAAGCAGTAATAAAAGATTAAATGTTCAGGAGCAATGTGTATTAAAATGTATTAATTATTTCCTCAAAATAATATTTGCTAATGCAACTTTTTTTTTCTTCATCAGTGAAATCTAATTCTGAACAAAAAGGTCCTCCCCTGCCAATGATAATGTGGCAATTGGGGTTTTTTTGCCCTTGGTAGTATTTGCATAAACCTGCTGACACACAGGCTAGCTGAATTGCAGACCTGGTTAGTCGACAGTCCTTCACCAGTACTAGGGAATGTGAGTACAAATGATTTTCTGATAATTAACATTCTGAACATGGATGTGTGTTTTAACTGATTCTGTGATTTTATATCATAAAGGGAGGGGGAGGGGGATTTTAATGTCTTGAAGTTTACATAAAGTAAGGACACATCCCGTGGCTAATGCATATCTCTCTTTCAGGGCTAATATGTATACCTGGGAGATGTGGTTGATGGAGGACTCCATGCGTCGTAGTTGCGAGGCCTGGATGTCGAGCAGCTGCAGCACATTGTTGGCTAAGGCATTAATCTGGTAAGCCACACTGGCCAGAGACTGGGTGGTGTAGGCTTTGGTCTCCTCCAGGGCCTTCTTCTTGTCTTGAGCCTGGCAGAGAGAGAAAAAAAAACAACAGATCCAAAGAGAACATTAGTGAGAGTATCTGTGGAAGGAGGAGTGGGTGGAAGAAACAAAGAAGTTGCCAGAGGGAAACAGGGTATATTTAAACAACAACACACAAGAGGAACTGCTGTGGTATTACTTTCCTATCACTTGAGTGACTGGAGAGTAAAAGAGCAGTTTTCTTAAGGGACAATCTCTGATGTGACACAACAATCTGAATGAGAAAGAATAAGAGTTTATTATTCTCAGCGGAAACCGTGTTGAGCTGCCGGAAATTGGACAACAATAAGCTCTGAATCACTCAGATGGACATCACGGGATTGGACAGGTGCATGGTGGGAGCTGAGCCCAATGAGCAGGAATGCCAACAGATTTCATAGGATCCCAAACCTTCACCCGGCTGCTCAGGCCATCTGTTTCTGGGATCCTTTAAATAGCATTGGAGTGAATGGCCATATTTATAGTTTGAAAAGCAAACAGGGATATTACCAACACACAGAAACACCCTGCCAGGCATTTCTCAGAAAACTAGAGGCAGAATTATTATTATTATTATTGATTTATACTATTACCTGGTTTATTGGTTTGACCTGTTTAATGAATCATTTCCTCATTTTCAGGAACTGACAGAAACACAAAAGTTAAGAATTTCTTTTACAATTCAAAGTAGATACAATCATATATATCAGAACTTTAAAATCAGTTGATGCTTTCAACGATCTTTTGAAAGGCCTCGAATCATGTATATCTAGCTGTTGATGCTTTGATTGCTGTTGACCTTCTACTTTGTGATCTGTTTTGTGTCTTGTTTTAATTGTTCTTTTCAATTGTTGAAAACGTATATGCTGCTGCTTATCTTGGCCAGGACAATCTTAAAAAAGAGATTATTAATCTCAATGAGACTTCTCCGGGCTAAATAAATGTTAAATAAATAAAATAAAAATATGTAGAGCAGGAACAAATCCTTTATATGCTGTGCAGTGGTAAATTATAAATGCACTGATGATAGTAAAAACATATGACACAATTCCGTGTGAAAATTAAGGAAATGGGATGGGAAAAAATGTATTTTTGTTTTATCATACAACATAAATGATTAAAATGTTTAACTGAAAATCACTAGGTAATTGTTATCTTAGCATAGCACTGCCATCACATAAAGCAGGCTGGAAGCTGGTAAAGGGCATACTCGACTTCTCATGAACTCCCCAAATAACCATATTTTCCCACCTTATCTGTGACCAAAATGTAAAAATGTCTCATTGTGTTATGTATTGCAATAACTTACAGATGTAATAAAAACCCTGCAGTGCTAATCAGCCTGCGACTTCCATCTTATTTAAAAAGCACAAAGGAAACAGGTTGGTTTTATCAGCATTATGCCAATGGAAAAGGTCATCATTTCTGCTTAATATCAGTTCAGTTTAATGCCCTTTTATGTAGGTAGACCAACACCACAAATTACAAAGCCTCAATGGGGTTTGCAGTCTGCACAGTACAACGCCCTCTAGCATTAGACCTTTGACCAGATTTAGGAAACTGACGTTTTAAATGTTCCATAGCAACATGTGATGGGAGCACATTACCTGCTGACGCTAGAGCAGAGATTAAAGAAGAGACCGTGAAACGGACAAATCTAGAAAATAGCCACAAATACCTGCTGCATATTCTTCTGTGGTCATCTTCAGTATGCCTCGAAGGTATTATGTGCTGATATTAATATTAGGAACATTGTGAGTCATGACTGAAACAGTCATGAGCCACAAGGGGGTTCATGGGAACTGAGGGGTGCTGTTGGAGGAAAATGTTGAGGAACTCTTTTAGTCACTCTACACATAATGAAGTAATTTCTTGTTTCAAAATGACAACATTATTCAAAACTACTTTAAAATACTTCCAAACGTAAAAATCTGGTGTGTCCAGTGGCTGGCCAATATCAGCTGTGGCTGAATACCTTGTCATATTATTCAAAAAGATTATTTCCACCAAAGGTACTTTTTCACACAAAGCTGATTTCATCCCACAAATCAGTTTATAGCTGTAAGCTTGTAATTTTTTCAAAGAAAATATTTTACTTGAGACTACATTTTTTCCCCCACCAGGATCTCAAAGTGAATCAACATTTGAAGTCATTTTGCTATTCAATTTCATAGTGTGAACGTATTACATCTATGAAAATCCTGTTCCCACAGAATAATTCAGATCTGTCCTTCAATGAGACCGATACTACTTCAATTATTGACACAGAATAATGGGCCAAACCCACAGTAATAGCACTACACAAGCAGATTAAAATTCAAATGTTTAGTGCACATTGTCCAAAAAGAAGCTGGCCTGCACCACTCTGTTCTTTCCATTGCATGCTCATCGTGTGTTTATATGCAGTCAGGATTCAAGCTCATGATTTAATCTCCCTGGAGATTTCATTATTCAAAGATGTTCATATTCCAAACATTACATTTTAGTCCAGTAGATCAACACAGTATTCATATTCTTGACATCTTCACCTTCAATCCAAAACAGTTTATAAATTACTTAAAAATAGAAATCACATCACATGAAATCAGATATTTACATTAATTCATCTCACTGTTTCCTGTTTAATAGTGGTATCAGCATCTTTATTATCGTATGCTATGTAACGCAAACATGTGGTGGCACAAATGAGGGAAGGGCAGAATAAGCAAAACGTTATTACCAATACCAAGTTTATCCATTTCAGAAATGCATTTTCTTGTATCGCTATTTTTTCATTCTAGTTTGCCATATTTCATGTACAATGTCACCCTGCAATCATATCACAAACACATGAGTTCCTTCAGCTGTAACCTGCTGACAGGATTTTCATCACATCTGATTTTAAAGCAAAATCTAGGCTGCACAGGCTTTCAAAATTGGAACAGAGTCAGACCTGGGATGAATGAAAATAAAAATGCTTGTATTTAACAGTTCATTTGTGAAGGAAGCGGAATGGGCACACATGCAAATGTTAAGACAACATGACGACTATTATCTCAGCTGCTGGTGCATCACTGCTGCATACAACACACATTTACAGTCCGTCCCCTCAATATTCTGCAACACTGAATATCCCCTGAACATCTAACAATCAGTCACCATATCAATCAGGAAAAACAATGTAGTTTAACCTCCTGCCAACTGAAGCAAATAACAGAGAGATAGACAGGTGCTCCCAACAGCAGCACAGCATTTACTCCCAACCAAGAAAACTCTCATTCATTCATCTTCTTCCATTTATTCCGGCTACGGGTCACGGCCATGCTGGAGCCAATCTCAGCTGTCAATGGGCGGAGGGCGGGGTACAACCTGGACAGGTCACCAGCTCATCGCATGGCCACATGAAGGACAGACAACCATTCACGCTCACATTCACACCTACAGGCAAGTTGCCGGTGTAAACCTCAGCATGCATTTGGAGGTGGGAGGAAGCCAGAGTACCCGGAGAGAACACACAAAGACAAGGGGAGAGCATGTAAACTCCTCATAGAAAGAGCCCAGGGCAGGAATCGAACCTGAACCTTGAGGCAACAGTGCTAACCACCCCACCACTGTGTCGCCCCCAAGAAGACATAAAATATCTAAATTTAAATGATTTCAGTGGAACGAAATAGGGTGAAACCACATAGCTTAGCTGTGATTGCTTGTCTGTATTTGAACATAAACTATTTCACAGCTCTGATGACAAGCAGGCAAACTGACCATACATGTTATTACAGAATAACTGTGGTCTTCCTCAGTGGTGAGGAGCGCAGTGGGATTTCTGGTGCGCTGGTGCGCTGGTGCTTACAACTTACAACGCTGTACATGCCACATCATTCAACCTGGCAAAAGTGTTCAACATCAACCTACCCCTCAAAGCACTCCCAAAGTGGCAGGGTGAGTGGTTTACAGTAAGCATGTCTTTTTATAACATAATTTGCACACATAGTTGACTATGGATGCAGGAGCTGACATCTAAAGGCAGTTTTGGTGTGACAGCATTTTCTAGGGATAGAGGGTAATTTGGTAGAATGACAGTAGGAAAAAAAACAGTACACGCGTTACTGTGGAGCTGTGTTCAGAAAAGCTATGTAGAAAATAATGTTTAATCAGGGTAGGAGAAGAGATAAGAGTAATACTGTCAATACAGACGATTTTTGTTTGTGTTTATAGCTGGTTTATACCACTTCTGTCTTTGACTTTATACCTTTATATTTTCTTTCTGTTGTGGTCAGTTAACACTATCATGTATAATTTGGAACTTTCTCATGAACTGATCACCCCCACGTCTTACTGTATTTGAATTCACTTGTACGTAAGATGTAAAGCATGGATAGACCTGTAGGCATACTCATGTACAAATCTATGTGTCTGATTTAATTTCCTTGCACCGACTGAACATTCAGTCTGGACATGAGAGGACAAGCAGGCACACCTATCACCAACATAACCACATTTGATTACAGGCAAATGATCCATAAGACCCAAAGGCATGTTGTCAGCATTGTCGCAGACCAGGGCTGCAATATTAATTTATAAGTGATTAATGTTCGAATATGGTGACAAGACATGTCAATTTATGTTTATATGTCGTATTATCCATGTTCTTCAGCCCCTTTAGAGCAATATATCATTTTTTACTTCACATTAATTTCCTTTGCAGCCTCACAGATGTTGGAGACAGATCAGGAATCAGGAAAAATGGTTATAACCGTGGTTACTCACACTATTTTATGGTGATTATGAATGTATTTTTCTAGTCATACATGTAATAGGTATACCGTTATTGCAGTTATCTGACATATCTGACGCCTGTTTAAATACTATGAATAAAAGGGACAATTACTGTCTTCTTTCAGAAGGGACTGGCATGTTCTGTCAGGTACGTTAGCGACAAAAGGAGAATTCAGTCAGACAAACCACTTGGTCAAAACAGCGACACACCCTCCAAAAACCTCCAGCAGCTTTCAATACATCCAGTAAAGCCATCAGATGTGCACCGGGCTCCGGCTCCCCAGGCCGACCGACCGGGTTCCAACCGCAAAACACCCAAATTCGCCAATGGTTGGTTCAACACGGGCTGCGGAGGAATGATTTCACCGGTAAAAGGCCACTCGGTGCGGTGGTTAGAGGATTCCTCCCTCGCTACAAGCGTTTCCTGCCTCTGTGGCTTCACACACTTCTCCTCCGACACCGCAGACACGACGGAGATAGCCGAAGATATCGTAAAATTTAACGCCACTGAGACACATCTTACCTGAACATAATTGTTTTCACAATATTCCGCAACCCGGGACAGGTTCTGGTAGCTCTCCACAAGAGCTCTTTTACCGGCAGGAATTTCCTCCTCTAACAGCATTTGTAGCTCTGCCATCTTACATCCCTTTGCATTTCTCTCCTCTCTGTCCTTCTCAGTGAAGCGAGGCGGTGATGCTGTGCTGAATGCTTCACAGAGAAGCTCCCCCGCCTGGCATTGTGGGGCCGCCGCTGGGCTCCGATTCACAACGGCTCGTCACACACTCAGCTACGTAATAAACGGAGGCCTGTGATTGGCTTAGATCTCCAGAAGAAGTGCGGTCAACCAATGACGTTTCTTTGCAATGGCATCACGACGATAATAATAATAATAACAACAATAATAATAATAATAATGATAGTTAGATAAACAAATAAATACATAGGTGAATAATTTATTAATATTGAATAATATTTAGACCATTTCAAATTGTATTTAAAATGTACTGTGTAAGATATCTGTATTCATTATGTACGATGTCTTAGACACACCGTATTTTATTGAGGAAGTCTGTTCCACGTTTTTGTTTTTAAAATGGGACAAACGTAGACCTACACCACTACTAACGTGAATTTCTCTCGTGAGATCAGTAAAGTATCTATCTATTTATCTATCAGCTACCTACTATTCCCATAAACCTTTGCGGTTTAAAGCCCCACTTATCTGGTCTTGTGGGTAATGGTGTAGTCCACCACGTTGAGCGTCTCGCGACAGTCCTTTAAAAAACTACATTTCCCATGTTGCATTTTGGAAGAGAAAGCGTTGACCGTTCGGCTCATCCTTTGCAGGAGTCGGTGTACATTTTTAACGGATTATTACAGACCTCCACCGGGCCAGTGAAGTGGAACTTCATGCCGAGTGCTTGTCATCTCAGCAATGGAGACTAACGTTTTTGCATGGAAGTAGTAGTCCCAGTTCCTGGAAGTAGATCTTATCTGTAAAGATCAAATAGACAACATCCTTCATTCTGAAGCCAGAGGCAAGTAGCTGCAGTGAAGTGATGTGGTGTTCCTTTGTGCATATTTTCTGAATGACCTTTGTTTTATCTGACTGTTTCTTCCAGTGGAAAGGTGAGGGTTCCCTCTGGTTTTATCTTCTCCCACCATGGCGCAGGAGGAGGAAATTCCCAGTCTGGAGGCCAAATTTGCTGCTGCTGTTAAAGTGATTTGGAGTTTGCCTGAAGAAGGTAGTTCTCTGTTCTTAATGGGAAAAAAGTACTACTCTGTATGAAGGTTGTGCTGTCTGGTGTGTAAACAGTGTAGGTAATTGACCGACACAGACAGTTGTCAGGCTCTTTAAAGATAAGAGCTGATCTGAATCATAAGTCTCATCAGTCTTGTGGCTCATATGTAGCTTACGAGTGTCCTAACACATTAACACACTGCATTGTGTGTGTTTGTAATATAATAGTAATATTTCAGCTCCCCTTTCTTAATTTGACAGGTTCTTTCCAGCTGTCTGATGACATGATGCTGATGTTCTACAGTTACTACAAGCAGGCCACTATGGGGCCCTGCAACATATCCAGGCCAAACGGCTTCTGGGACCCAAACGGAACAGCTAAGTGGTAAGCACATTAATAGATAGCATCTCAGTAAATTTGCCCAACTCTTCTGAGAAAAACACATCCATCCCACAGTTATTAAACCTGGATCTGCCCTTTGAGCTGGAAAACCAGCAATGTTTATTATTATTATTATTATCCTTGGATCAAATCCAATATTTCAGTTTGTTAGTTTGCTGTCATTAATACTGCAGAATTATACAGATGCATTTAATTCCATTTAATGCATACTCCTGCAATGATACAGTCTGTGGAGTTAAAACTGCTGAATTTCCTGAGGCAACCTTCCAGAATGATTAATAAAGTTTGTATTTAATATTATCACAACACGTTTAACGGCACAAATTAAAATTCATGTCATAGTCCTCTCACATTTGTCATGAAGCTCTTTGTTAATCCATCAATTTTTGTCATCAGGGATGCGTGGAACTCTTTGGGAAATATGACAAAAGAAGAAGCCATGAGGAAATACATTGAAGACATCCAGCAGGTTAGTCCACAGCAGCGCACAGCATTAAAATCAATACCTTATGATAGTTAGATTGGCTTGTACATTTTACACAAAGTAGTGGTCACTGTGCCTTAGTCCTCCCCTGAAATACTCCATGTAAAATTGTGGATCTTTGAAGTGTTTTTCCACTTTGTTTAATATTGTGAGATTTGTGGAAAGGGAGGTAATGGGGGACTGCTGGGAGTGCTGACAGGTGTGTATTATTATAACTGATGTTTTTTAAGTGAGTAAGTAACCAAAGGGGAGAGTGTTTTCAGTTTTGGATTTGCTCATGTTGCACTAGTAAAACAACAACATTGACAAAACAATCATGTCAGATTATAACTATACTTCTAAGATGATTTTAACCGATTTAAGTCTATATGATGTCAGATTTTGGAGACTATCCCAGTCTCAGAGGACGTTTCTGACCTGGTGCAGAAGCTTGGTGATTTCTACTGTGAGGTAGAGGGAGGAGGGGAGGAGGATGAGAAAAATGAAATGGACAGGAGACCTTTTACCAGGCCTTTTACCAAACAAACAGGTATTGGACTCCACATAACTGAAACTGACACATATATTACTACTATTACTTCTTCTTGGATTGTCAGAAGGATAAAACTCTTTCTTAACTGTTTTTATTAGCAGATGAGCTGGACAAGCCATTAAAAAATCCAACAATGGAAGGCAAGTCTTTGGTGTTTGTAGTAGATACAGCTAATAGTTGCGATAGATAGAGATATGTAGCTATTTAGATATATAGATATATGATATGTTTTGTAAACAGTACTTCATTTGGCTGTCTACACTTAATATTTTAACAAATACCTGAAAATGTTTGAAGAATAGCTGGAATGACAACTTCACTTGTCCACTGTAAAACATATGCTACGTATGCAGATAGCCAGTGAGCGGTTGTTGTTGTTGTTGTTGCAGTGTGTATGCAGAGCACCAATCAGTCAGCCAGCCAAGTGTGTGTGAGGTTGCTTCATGTAGATTCATTTCTACAAGAGTTCATCTTTGTTTCCAGTCTTTCCAGGTTACGGGGATCTGTGGGAACACATCCAACACCCACATGAAATGGACAGTGAGGAGGCAGCAGAAAACAATGAGAGCAGTGAAATGGAGAGAAAAGAAGTGAGAAGTGATGGGAATGAACCTGAGGAAGAAGAGCATGGTGATGGAGAATATAATATTGACGATGGAGACGAGGAAAAAGGTATGGTTAGTAATAGCTGACAACTGAGAGTATTTCATTTCACTGAATGGGATGTTTTCAGTAATGTTAAATATATTCCCATAATTTATATGTGTGTATTCGTAGTTCTTTATGCATTTATTGGGGATATTTTCGTATGTTCTTTTGGAAACAGATTCACCATGACCAAACAAACTTTTGTGATAAAAAAAATAAGACATGCTTAATGTATGCTGCAAAAGGAAAAGCGTACTGCTGTTTCTTTCCATTTAATGTCAGGTTGGAGTCCTGACCAGAGGATGCTAATGGCAGAGGACAGGATAAGGGTGTCTGACACCAGGGGGTCCAGCAGCAGCGTCGAACCCAGCATGTCCTCTGCTACCAACCGGACTCACAGCTCCCTCAACAGCGAGATGGAGGAGGAGGAGCTAGCTTATTCCATAGAGCCCACTGTGGAGAGTACCTTCCAACTGCACTTTAATGGACATTTGAGTGGTAAGAGTAGACAGATGTGGAACAAAGAATGTGTAGGATTATACAGGAATACACAGTTGAAGTTTCCATCTCTCAGTTTGCCAGATAAAGTACTTTTTCTGAACTAGATTAAGATGGATCAGTGTAGGAAACTTGTTGAATCCCGAATTTTATTTTACCCTTTCAGATAAGAACCGTCATTCGGCAGAATCGGACAACGAGGAATTCTGTGACTCCATGGAGCATCTGGCAATTGAGGAGGTAGGATCCCTGTTAACTACATAGTACTTCAGAACATTGCTGTGCCCGGCCTATAAATATTTCAGTACATCAGATCATTCAGAAGACACAACTAGCTGCCTGTGAGAAGGCATAGGTGATCATCAACATAATAGAAAGTTAGCTATGATGTGCAAAGTTAAGGTCTATCAAGGGACCCTTAACTCATCATTTGTCTTCAACAAGGGGTCCTATTCATCAAAAATGCAGTCGCCTGGTTCAAGAGCTGTCTCTTCAAGACAAAAGGAGGTTTTGTTTGAGAGCAACACAACAATGAATGGGGAAGAGGACCATCTACTCAGCGGAGATTCCCACCTTCAACAAAGTACAGCCCATCATAATAGCTCCATGTCACATACAGGTAGAGCTGACCGATTATGGACAATAAAAAAATGACCTTTTAATAAAAATGTCTACCTACGTAACCGTCCTGAATGTCTAAAGGCAGCACATCATTCTGTTTCCTGTTTCAGGGTCTCAGTCACCAAAAAATGCATGGGGCCCTCAGCCGTGCACGCGTGTAGATGGAGCCTGTCACTGTTTTTCAAAGACTACATATTCTGTCAGTGCTTCCAGCAGGAACGTTAATGAGCAGATCTCTGTAGCTCTGCTGAGGCTACAACACAACATGGCCAATGTGCTACACAGGCTGCACATGCTGGAGGTTCTCACTGTGGCACAGGTGAGAAAGTTATGTATGTGTAGTTATATACATCCTTTATTTCTCTACTGAAGTGTAATACAACTGATCAGCCTTAATGATTGCCATAGATATTCTGTGATGAATTTCTTTCTTTTCTTTATCTTTAAGTCGAGAACATCCTCACCGAGTCAGGAGGAACACATTCCTGTAGCAAGAAAGGTCCTTGAACAGATATTGTTCATGTCTAAAAGATAAATAAACATCTAACCAGGACCAAGAACTATATTTATGCATGTTCTCTGTTTTTACAGTTCAGGAGACCATCTTGGTGGCCTTTTGACCACTCTCCATTCACAGTGGCGTTGACTTCACTCTGGCCTCTTATTGCATATTGGCTTGTTCAGCTTTACTCACAGCGGAAGCGACGGTGAGCAGAACGCAGTCAATCAACTGTCAGCTGCAGCATTTCTAGATCTGTTTCTAGATCTCACTGATTTACACCACAGAAAAACTACTGAAACAGTGATTTTTTTTTTTTTTTGCTCACAGGAACATCACCTGAGTAATTCGAAGCCTACGATCAAAGAACTGATGTGATGACTGTGTGAACCGTTTGTGTTGGTCACACAAGTGTTAGATTGCAAACAAATCGAGTCTAGCAGAGAGTGAATGATCAGAAAAGCAATATTGTGCACTTCATGACTTATTTTTGAAAGGGTGTAATAAATATCTGTTTGACCACAGCAAATGTAGGTTACTGGGAACACTGTCATTAGTCACGTTTTAACTGGGATAACTTTATGTACAGTGTCTTTGAATAATGAGGATTATTTATTATATAACGTTTTTTATGCTTAGCCAATAATGTGCTTGTGGACTATGATGCAAAAGATGAAGTACAGACAATCCATACTATTTATATATCCATTCTTGTTTCTTGTCACAGCTAACATGAAACTGCTTCGTTTGAGAAATAAAAGAAACATGATTACAACACTGTGCTTAATGGATTTGTCACATTATCATGCATATAGAAATTATATATAATATATATAGTATATAGAAATGAAACTGAAAATTTTACACCTTACCAAAGTTTTTACAAGTGTAATAAAAATAAATCATATTTTAAATTTCTCAGATCAATTGGTTATCGATCATTCCTGTTTAGAAAATATTGCTAACCTATTCAGTAAAAGGATCATTTCATCTGTTCCTCACAGGTCATAAACCATCAATAAGTCTAACTGAAGAGATTCAAACTCTGATGTGAGTTTTTTTGAGGAAAAACGTGGCCCGGTGCAATATGGCGGCAACGTTGACGTGAACGCACAGGCCGAATCGGTCGGCGTATCCAAATATACGTCATATCCTGTTGGTCTGGGCTGTTTTGCTCTGCTATGCCTGCAGTTGGAAGTGAAAGTGTCTGAAATTGAGATTTTCTCTCTCTCAGGGATAGGTATAATTCGCATAGCTTGCCTATTGCCGCCTTTCTGTAAGACTTGAAAATGTTTTCAATGAGCGTCCAACCACAGGTAAGAACCTATGCTAATATTAGCACTGTTTGTTTTGCCTCTAGCGCCGTTAAGTTTAACCTGCTAGCTAGCTAACCTTCACTTTAGCGCTTACCTGGAGCAAGACGTTTTGATTTAGGTTGTACGCATATCGACATATACTTTAGTTGACGTTGTGTCAGTGCAGTAATCTTGATAAATTGTCCACAATGTAACTGAAATAACGACAGTGTGTGGCGCTAGTGTAACATTAGTGTGTCCTTAACTGTCAAATGGGAAACTGCGACATCAGACTTCTTATTGCTGTCGAACAACCAACAGTCAAACCGTTGTTTTTTTTAAACAATAGTAATAGTAATCGTCTAAATGTAAAATCCATCCGTTATCTGTTTGTAATCACTTACGATGTCATTGTGTGCGTGCGGCTATAGGTGACTGTACCACTGAGTCACCTCCTCAGCGTCCTCCACTCTCTGAAGAGCTCAGTGGGAAGCAGCAGTAGTACTAGTAGTACTAGCAGCAAGTCAAGAATCCCCAGCGAGCATGGCACAGACTCAACGCTACACCTTCCAGAGGTAGGAGACAAGCAAAGGCAATAGGTTTACAGGTTTGCTCAGTCTAAACGTGACAATATGTTGGCTTATAACACACATATGTTGTTTGCGGCATTAAAAATGTCTTCAGTCCGTGTGGAGCCTGAGGGAGGTTGGCCTGTCAGACCTGGGAGCGCAGCAGTTGGATGAGCTGGTGAACAGGGTGTTACCAAGTCTTGACTCACAGAAAGAGCTGCCTCCATTTGGAAATGGTGGTCAGACAATGTGGAAGACTTCCCACCTTTCTACACACTCCTTTTTTGACAACAAGCATGGTGAGACGTCAATGCATCTTTCCTTTTAAGGGTTTAACATTTAGATAGACAGTAGTTGACAGTAATGACCGTTCTCATTGGGGTGGCACAACAGCCAAACACTGCAGTGGAAATATGGCCAAGCGAAATATCAATGATTCTTCCTATTTTTTGGATTTTGATGATATAATTATTGCAGTAGAAATAAAGTCAGGACTTTGTACATTTGTTTCTTCTATCGCTAGGCTTTTCATCTGGTTCCATGTCAGCCCCAGTTTTTTCAAGGCAGCGCATGACACCTCTTCAGTCTATCTGCACTGAGCTACAATACTGTCCAGGTAACTATGACTCACAAGTATCTATTACCAAAGTGATAGTTGACTTCTGCAACGCGACACTTCTTAATATTCAATTAGTAAATCAGGCTGTTTGTTTTCTGCACACGGATTAAAGTTACTCCTGGAATTTAATGACAGATGTTGTCAGAGATGGTCGGTTCTATATAATATAGTGTATTTGTAATGCATTTATTGTATTTTTCAAGTGTGGATCCAGACCAGAGGATTTAAAACTCTGAGAAGCAAAACCAGGAGATTACAGTCAGGTCTTGGCCACTCTATGGAATCTGAAGGATTCACACCATCTTTTATGAAGGTAAACCGTTTTAAGATTATTTATTTATACCATTACACGATTGACCATGTCCACACAGTCATTTTTACTTGAGACCATATACAGAATATCTCTTACAGCTTGATTGCCTCAAGTAAATGTGCTGTGAAATTCAAAAGGTATTTTTGATCATTACTGCTGACAAAATGTGTCTTGCCATGCAGAGCTTCCTGACGCGTGACAAGGGGATTGATGTGGAGAGTATTGACAGCCTGACAAAGAGCAGGAACATACCCGATGGACAGCAGGATGCTTTTAAGAGAGGCTTCGCCGAGGGTTTTCTGAAGGCTCAAGCTCTGACACAACGCACACAAGGCAAGTCACAGCTGACAGATGATCTGTTTTTGTTTGTATTCACACAACTGCATCTCACCCCATCACTTACATGATATTCTTTTGTTTTGAAAATGAAATACTGTATATTACTGTAAATGACATCCACACATAACTGCATCGCCAGTAACTTATATTTCTATTTAAACAGTTAAAACCACCTGAGTGTTATTTCCTGTCATGTATCCATCTGCTCAGACTCTCTGAGGAGGACCCGTCTCATCCTGTTGGTGCTGCTTCTTGTTGGGCTCTATGGTATCTCAAAGACCCCCTTCATATCGGGTAAAGACGTTTTCTTCCTCCTCTTCATCACGTTTGATGGTAAACATCAAACGTCCTCAAAGATAATAATACATCAGTATTTGTCAACTAATCTTTGCAATGAACTCAAGAAGTTTCTAGTCCAGCAGAAATTTCGAACCGGTATTTGATTAACTCACATCACTAGACTGTGTTCATTACCTGTGACATACAGTGTGATTTCGAACTTTAATCTAATCATTTTGGGTAGTGCGGTTCCGAACCACAACAGGCCTGGACTCTGCTGTGGATCCTGTCCAGATGAAAAACGTGACATTTGAGCATGTCAAAGGGGTTGAAGAAGCTAAGAATGAGCTGCAGGAAGTCGTGGAGTTTCTGAAAAACCCACAGAAGTTCACCGCCTTGGGGGGAAAACTGCCAAAAGGTCGGCTTCTGGTCACAGTGCATTGTTGAAAAGCCTCACCGTTTACTAAATATTTTTCACATAGGATATGCAATCACACATTCATCCTTTTTCTTATGTTGTTTGACTTTAGGCGTCTTACTGGTCGGCCCTCCGGGGACCGGTAAGACTTTACTGGCAAGAGCAGTGGCTGGAGAGGCAGATGTGCCGTTCTACTACGCCTCCGGGTCTGAGTTTGATGAGATGTTTGTTGGAGTGGGAGCCAGCCGCATCAGAAATCTTTTTAGTAAGAGTTGTAACATTTCCATTATAACAATGACATATATCACAGTTAGTAAATATGCTACATTCTCCTCTTTTTTTTTTTTTGTTTGTTTGTTTTTAAGGGGAGGCTAAAGCTAACGCTCCATGTGTGATCTTTATTGATGAACTGGACAGTGTGGGCGGGAAAAGGATAGAGTCTCCAATGCACCCTTATTCCAGACAGACCATCAACCAACTCCTTGCAGAGATGGATGGGTAATCTCTAATCCTCTAATTCCTTGTTAATTGCTGGTCATTTATATTACGGCAGGTGTTGCATGTTGTTACAGGCTGAACGGTGGATGTGTTTGCATTAAGTAATTAGGCTTGATTGTCTATTTTATAAATGATAGAAATTGCTACTTAAAACCACACAAGATACTCCTGTTCACTGATTTGAAGATAGTTCAGTCATCTACATGCACATGATGCATTTCAAAGGTGCTAATGTTTCTGTGGAATGACACAAACCTATAGTTACAGACAGTGGCTGGAATGTAATTTTGCAGGTTTAAACCAAACGAAGGTGTGATCATCATTGGAGCGACCAACTTCCCAGAGGCATTGGACAAGTATGTTGAACCCTTGTTTCTTTCTGCTCAGTGAAAATGTCTAGATTTGCAAGCTTTAGAGTCACAACTGCCCAGTACTGAAGGATGTTAGGATACAGTGACCATAGTTAAGTCTAACCTGCTGATCATCCCTTTTAGCGCCCTAATCCGCCCTGGACGTTTTGACATGCAAGTGACTGTCCCCAAACCAGATGTCAAAGGTCGCACAGAGATCCTTAACTGGTACCTGAAGAAGATTAAAGTGGATCCATGTAATCATTTTCCTTTAAATTCATTACCAGTGGTCTTCATTGTCGTGCGCTCAGGATATTGTCTAAAAAATGACATTCACATTACTTGAACATTGAGCACTGAGTATTCACTAACTATGAATACTTTTTCCACGTATCCTCTGCAGCTATTGAGGCCAAGATTATTGCTCGGGGAACTGTGGGCTTTTCCGGCGCTGACCTGGAAAATCTGGTAAACCAGGCTGCACTGAAGGCAGCAGTTGACGGTAAAGACATGGTCACCATGAAGGAGCTGGAGTTTGCTAAAGACAAACTCCTCATGGGTGAGCAGTGACTTCTAATATTGGTGCTGGTCTGCTGGTGTACAAATGTCTGTCCTCCCTATGTCAGAGCATTTCCTTAGGATCACAAGCACTACTGTGACACCTGTGATGTTCCTTCTCTTCTATTCCCCTCTCTTGTCTGTTCTTCAAGGGCCTGAAAGGAGGAGTGCTGAAATAGATTCAAAGAACAAACGCATCACAGCATACCACGAATCAGGTCATGCCATCGTTGCTTACTACACCAAAGATGCCATGCCAATCAACAAAGCAACCATCATGCCCAGAGGACACAGTTTGGGACATGTAAGGATCTGAAGCATCTGAACTCTCAGAATATTTTTATTAACTTTTTGTTGCTTTTGCTAGGTGTCTATGCTCCCTGAGAACGACCGCTGGAGCGAGACTCGCTCTCAGTTACTGGCCCAGATGGATGTCAGCATGGGCGGCCGGGTTGCAGAGGAGATGATGTTTGGCCAGGAATACATCACAACAGGTCAAAGAGAGTTCCTGTCAGGTCATGGAGGGCCACTAAAATACAAAGGCTTGTTATTTGTAACTGGAAATGTATGAGCCCTCATCGCTGCCTTATTTAATCACTGCTGACTCGGTACATGCTACAAGTAATTTACATGTCGTCTTTTTTCAATCAATAATCAAGTAATTCAGAATATCAGATCTGTGTTGGAACCTATGAAAAGTGTATTTTGTTGTATACCAATATATCCTTTGCTCTTCTCCAGGAGCATCCAGTGATTTCGATAGTGCCACGAAGATCGCTAAAATGATGGTGACCAGATTTGGAATGTGTGAAAAGGTGACCTGACTTGTATTGAAACAGAAGAGTGAAAGTTACTGTATGTTAGAATTTGATGGCTAGTTAACTCACTTCTTTCCCTCAGTTGGGTGTGATGACATACACTGACATGACAGCGCAGAGCCCAGAGACACAAGCAGCCGTGGAACATGAAGTCAGGATGTTATTGAAGGTCTGACGACTCCTTAAAATAACCACGTCCGCGATTCTATATATCACCTTTACTAAAGGTCCTCTTCCTCCTGTCCCCAGGACTCCTACGAGCGTGCCAAAGCCCTGCTGAAGTCCCATGCCAAGGAGCACAAGAACCTTGCAGATGCTCTGCTCATGTATGAGACACTGGATGCTAGAGAGATCCAGATGGTCTTGGAGGGAAAAACTCTGGACAGCAGATGAAAGGAGCCAGACAGAGACCATCGAGGGCCAAAGAGGGGAGTTTTAAGGGTCAAGGGTCATTGAGTGAGCAGGGAATGGCATGTGTCAGAGGCTGATGGTCTGTATCCACGAGGAACTATGTGGCACAATGACAATGTCAATCTTCATACCATGAAATGGTCGTGTCCTGTCGATATTCCCATATTAGTACTTCTGTTTTTGGATTCCACATTGTCACTGTAAGGCAGCATAACAGGAAATGAGGTGTGAGAGGAGTGAAAGAACTGTGTGTTTGTGTGTTTGCTGCGCCACAGAGTGATGATGGAGGCTTATCCCTGGAGGTAAATCCCTGGTGTGGTTGCACAGGTCACATGATCAGTTGCTTGGAGGAAACGGCTGCATGAATGTAAATAAGCACCTTAAACAAACCAACAAAAAAAGCAGCAGCTGTATCAGATGATTTTTTATTGGTAAATTGTAACCAGTTCTTATCAGCTGGAGCTACACATGCAATCTCTTATGGTATGTAATGTTGGTAACAGTCATATATTAAGCTTGACATCAGCTAAAATCATAGGCTGTAAGTTTTGTTGTTCCGCTGACCCTCTGTAGATTCCACAATTTTTGTTGCTTGTTGTTTAATTGTGGCCTTTTGGGGAATGTACTGCAAGTGTATAGGTTTCCTGTAAAGAAGTTAGTTCATAAACTTGAACTATTTTTTAGCACTTTCTGGTGTAATCATCGATTTTAAAGCTGTATGTACAGATGAAGACACTGCTGCTCAACATAAATAAGCACGAAACAAACAGACACTGTGTGAATAGGACTAAGTCTGATTTTGGTCATATTTATTGAAATGTGAGTTAGATTTTTCTCCTGATTATATGGATTTTCTTCATCTAAACCCCGTTCATACAAACAATACCAGTAACATTTTTATATCCACAACCATCTCTTTTTTCTTTTTTATGGTTTCATCTTCCCCTTATTCGCCATCCCTTTTTTTAACTGAAAAATCACACAGTGCAGTGGAAGACACGGTGGATAGTCATACTTTTTTTGCTGGATTTTTTTTCTCTCATTTTGCAGCTACCATGGTGAACCAGATCATTTACCAGCAGCACTGCCATGTGGCGATTGAAAAGGAATCCATGTATGTTTATCTTCTACCCTTATAGAACATTGACATAAGACTTTTGTCAATATTTTACACTGTTGTTCTTTGCTTCAGTTTGACACAATACTTCATGTGGTTATTGGCCTCTTACTAGTGTTTAGTTGTAGTATGTATATATACATATATATACATTTGAGTGGGATGTGACAGGCACAATGTACATAGATGTGTAATCAAACCTTTCTGTGAGATGCACCTTGAATGTTTCTTTTGACTGACAGAATCTGTCAACAACGTGATGGAAATCTGCAGCAATAAATAAATAGAAGCCAAAATAATTGGGTTTTTGTGTGAGTTTGTGAGTGTGACCCACTACTGCAAAATACTGAAATGAAAATTTTGGAATTGGATGCAAAAAAAGTTTGTCCTCATTAGCATCTCTTCCAGCGAGTCCCACACAATGTCAGAAACACTGGAATAAACATCAAACCGTGGAGCAGCCCAAATATGACTACAAGGAGCACGATCTTGAAGAAAGTTCTGAATAGATAACTCCCAGACGTTGACAGCACAACCACCCCTAAAATAGTGGACAGTGCTCCTTGCACTATGGGATAGCCTAAATGGGCCAAAGCATCTGTGGCTTTCTCATTGACATCAATTTTGGGGCTGGAGACATAGGAATAAGATATGTGGGCTGAGAAATCCACAGAGAAACCAATGCACATGACCAGGTTGATCATAGAAATGGAGTCCAGACTGACGTCCCACAGGGACATAAATCCTGTCACACCAACAATTATTGAACAGACAGCAAAAGCCACCCACAGGGAGCAGAAGGGGCTGGGTATCAGGAGGAGGGAGACCACCAGCATCACTAACACAGCCACCAGGACGGTTTCAATGGTGTTGTCCATGATAATGGTGTACTGGTCGAAGTAGATGAAAGACGGGTGATACACCAGAAGGTCAAATGGACACTCCTCGGCTGTTTCCCTGAGTCCAGTCATCATGTCCTTCATTGTTGTTTTGTTGAGCGTCTGAATGAACAGACGAGACGCCTGAATCTCATTGCCTGTGGTGAATTTGAGGTCTTGTCTGAACGTGGGGTAGAGCTCTAAGAAATGGAGCAGACTGGTTTGGAAATCCTCCTGAGAAACAATGCTAAGATTGGTTTTATACTGTTGAAAGGACATAAACCAGCCAAACGTGTTGTTTACATAATTCAGGCTTTCAAAGTTCGAAAGGCATGAGAGTAAACTCCCGTGTTCAGCCTCATCCCAGTAGGGGAAGGGCTGCGTCACCACCACCATCACATTATAGCTGTATGTAGAAAAGTGCTGTCTCTGATTGCTGTAGTAGTCACTGATGTAGGAGTCATCCAAAGCCAGATTCTTGATGTCCAGGCCCTCCTTCAAGGTCAAACAACCATAGACGCTAACAGCAAGATAACCAGCGTAGATGATAATCACACATGCTTTGGTCAGTTTGTGGGTCAGAAAAGGCCCGTAGAACCGCTCAAAGATTTGACTCACTAGCTCGCTTTCCTCCTTTTCTGTTGTCGGATCGAAGCTCCCTCCAACACAGAAGATCCTGATGGCTTTTGAGTCTGTTGATGAAACGTCCTCTGGGACTTTGCCACAGGTGAACCAATGCCTGTTTTCCGCTTCCCTCTGCCCATCCAAAGCCATACAAGCCCCCAGGAAAGTAAAGCTGTACAAGTAGCAGAAGCAAACAGAAACTCCAGCATAGAGGCAGAAGGACTGAACTGAACCGAAAGGCGAACTCGAGCCAAGAAAAAGAGCTAGAGCGTCTGTCAGGGTGGTGATGGTGATGGAAATGGCGGAATCCCTGTAGGTGTTGGCCAACCGGTCAGGGACACTGTCCAGAACACGGTTCCTCTGCCAGCAGGAGATCATGATGAACATATCATCGAGTCCAATACCTTTAGAATTAAAAGTCAAAGAAGACACAGTTTTCTAAAGATGGCAAACCAGTGGAATAAGATATTTCAATCCAAATGACACCATCAATACAGTGTCACGTGTTTGTAGTACTACTTTTACAACAGAACCTACCCAATATCATGAAAGGACAAGAGGCAACAGTAATGACGAAAGGTTGGCCCAGGAACAACAGCAGACCAAAACTGCTCAGGATCGCCAGACCCGTGGAGAGCACCCCACAGGACGCCACCCACACCTTTGTCCGCACATTATCCAACCTAGAAATATCAGGGATTTTTAAAAAGCTGCCAACTTTTAGGATTCTATCTAATATATACCTCAGAAGATGTTTGGCTGAAGCTCTACTGACCTCCAGCATGATAGCACTGAAAATGTGATGGCAATGGCATAAGTGATGGAGAATAAACGGATGACAGAAGATGGAGACCTCTCAAATTCCCACTGCATGGACCTGGAGGTGGACCATGTCACCTGGAGACACAGCACATACATTTAACAGATACTGAAAGAGGCAGATTATTGGAAAATGTGTTTAATTTACCTGAATGGAAGATGATGATGTATTTGATACAAGTTTGATGAAGCTTTCCAACCACAGATCTGTTTCTCTCTTAGAATCTTCCTTTAAATAGTAATGGAGCTGTATAGCTTTGGCACATTCAACAGTGGACTTCTTTCTATTCATCTGAACACTCCCCAAACTTAGGTGTAAGGGAACATCTCTAAAACCAGTGTCATACCAGGGAAAGGTCAGATTGACACTATCTATATTACTGGCATTGTGTCCAATTATATCCAGAAGGTCATTGGAGGTGCAGGATCCCATCACTTGTGCACAAATATCCACATATTCAAATGCCTCCTGGTCAATGTGGACCACCATACTCCTGATTTTAAAGTCCAGCTCTAGGAGGTCGTCAAGTGACTCCATGGTCAAAATATTTTTGTCATTTGAAGCAATGACTGTTGCATAATTTCCAGCTGTGGTCAACCTTAAGCGTGAAAACGTGAAATTGCTTCCCAGAAAAGTATCTTGGATGTATTTCCTCTCCACCTTGGCTTGTCCATCAACAGGTGTGAACTGCTCTTCTATATTATTGGAGAGACGGTCCTTGAGAAAATAAAACCCGCTCCCCAAACCTGCTGAGAGAATAAGGGGGGTGATCAGGAACCACCAAGGATGAGCGCCAATGAAGGCTCCCATCATTTCAAAACACATGCGTATAGGTCTCACTATGCAGTCCGTGTAGCATCTGGTCATGGCCGATGCTTTCCTTTCTTTCCTTCCTCTCATCAGAATGGCATTGAAGAGCACCGCATGCAGTCGCAGTCGCTGTATTTATTGAGCTGCAGATTCATGATTTGCATAATAACAGGGCTGAACTGCCCTCTGCTGAACAAAGACAGAAGAGTTTTGTCTGTAAAAGGCTACTGAAGTGTAGTCGGTGTAGAATGTCTCACTGATTCTTTCTCAATGCTTTGCACTGTCACTGCTTCATTATTGCTTTAACCCTTGGGTGGTTCCTTGTCATGGTTGGGGTAACATGAATGCTTTGGCCTCCAGAAAATCAGTGTAACAACAAAGATGTGTTATATTGTATAATGGTTATCTTCATTGGATCCTTTCAAGGATTTCTAAGACAATTGTCTTCTGTAATTAGCTTCCCATGGTAAACCCCACCACTGACCCATCCGCCGGTCCTCAGTCTCTGAGTTGTGTATTTATCGTTGTTTATCTCTTCTTGTTTGTTATTGGAACTGAGTTCATGTGAAAATAAAATTTCTTCTTAAATTACTATTGCTTTTTTTATTTGTTGTTATTATTAGTTGTTGTTATTTGTTTTTTTTTTTTTTTGGGGGGGGGGGTCACAAAGCAATTTTGCTTAGTGTCGAAGAAGACTAAGCTGCTAATCAGCGGTTAATGGCCTTTTTAACAAATTTTATTTCCATTCATTCGTTCATCTTCTTCCGCTTTCATATACTTTATTTTATTTTATTTTATTTTGAAAGCATGACGTCAGCTGTTGAACCCGGAAGTTGCGTACTAAAAGTCCATACGACTGTCACTGTTGCGGTTAGCCACTTGCTGCCAGAAAACAAGTGGAATTCGCGTTTTAAAGCTTGTCAAAGTGTTTGTCAGACGAGCATCTATAGGAATATGGATGAAGACGTGCTGACGACTCTAAAACTGTTAATAATTGGCGAAAGCGGAGTCGGGAAATCCAGGTTTGTAGCTGTGTGGTACGAGCTTCTTAAGCTAGCCTTTCGGAATGTTGACATTCTTTATGTTATGTAAGTTCTCCCGATGTCCTGCTTAGCCAGGTGTTAGTGCTGCCCTTCTTAGAGAAGCTAACTCAAGTTAAGTAGCAGGTCTACGTTACACCACGTTCAACGTCAAACTTTTCGCTGCTAACTCACCGTTACTTTTGTTTACGTTTGCTCGAACTTGTGTATTTTTTATGTTCGACTACAGACAGTAGCTCATTTCCATGTCATCTTTATTTGCTCCAACAGCCTCCTGCTGAGGTTCACAGACGACACTTTTGATCCAGAGCAGACCGCCACAATAGGTTTCACTCACACACACACACACACACACACACACACACACACACACACACACACACACACACGTTTGTTTTTTTGGGATTTTTAGGAAATCGTTATTGAAATAATTCTGTGTAAAATAATTTCTCTTTTCTGCGTCTGTCATGGCGGATCAGGAGTGGATTTTAAAGTAAAGACACTCGCAATAGATGGGAACAAAGCCAAACTCGCCATATGGGTAAGTTAGTCAGCTCATGATAGTGGTTGTTGTGGTTTGAACGTACAGCGGTGTCAGGAAAAACACAGTGAAGTTCACGATTTTCCCACAAGATGGCGACATTGTAAAGCTGAAATTACTGAACATAAAACTTCTTCATGGTACTGGAAGTGTTTTTGTCCAACCTAAGAATAGAGATGCTGCTTTATAAGAAGTGTGTGTCTTGTGTCTACGTGTCTTTAAGTGCTCTTTTGTGTTAACGGTTGTGTAACTGTTTTAACATCAGTGCATTGCGTTTAAAATTCAAGGAAAACGTCTCCATGAGGGATTCTGACTGTTTTCTTGGCATCAGTATCCTGTATTGTAATTTGTTAGTTGAAGTGATAATTCTTATGTCCTAAACTCATTCTTGGTAGGACACAGCTGGACAAGAAAGGTTTCGCACCTTGACGCCCAGCTACTACCGAGGTGCACAGGGAGTCATACTTGGTAAGAATAGTTGAAGCTTGTCAAGCCATCATTGATAGTATCCTCTGTTTTTTGTCTGATATTTGACCTATATAAGATTTTTCACTTCCAAGGACATAATGCCTTTGCTGACACTGAAATATTTGTTAATGGAAAAAAAACACAGCCATTTTTTTAATGACTGGGTAGTGGACAAACATGCACCCATTTGATATGGAGCAAATGTTTTCTTCTTTTGCATGGACCTTGAAATGCAGAAGTATCAATGTTTTAAGGAGGGTTTTGTGCATGAACATTCCATATTTATTTCTTCTTCATGCATTTGCAGTGTATGATGTCACAAAGCGAGACACTTTTACAAGGCTTGAAAACTGGCTGAATGAACTGGAAACCTACACAACTCGCAATGACATTGTAAAAATGCTCGTCGGGAACAAGATCGACAAGGTACGTTTTTAGGGCGAGGTCACGTTACAGACCATCTCCTCAGTATAACATGAACGCTGGCGTTATCGTGCAGCAAATCTTAGAATTCAAGCTTCTAAAACCACCCATGTGGCACTAAGGTTTTGTCTTTGCAATACACAACTCTTGTGTGACATGTTTTGTTGGATGTTGTGCCATGTGTATCCCACATGCAGATAATGACGTCTGATTGGTTTTCAGGATGACCATGAGGTGGACAGAAACGAAGGGCTGAAATTTGCGAGGAAACACTCAATGCTTTTTATTGGTAAGTAACCATGTTACAGCCAAATCACACGTGGTCATTTAAGCTAATAGAGCCATAAAATAAAACTTTCAGCCATTAAAATGCACCATATTACTGCAATTGAAAGCAGAGCTGTAATTTAAGTTGCAACACACTAAGAATTCATTCAGTAAGTCAGGCATTTCGTTTAGGTTCGTTGCGTTGTTTATACTGCGTTGGCATTTAGAGGCTCAGAAGAACTGCGTTACGATTAACATCTAGCTGGCTTTCGTTTATCGAACCCACGCCCGCACGTGTTCCCGATTTACATCTCTAATCTGGCCCTGCTCGGGAAATTACGTTAACTTTTCTGTGGAGTTTCCATTTTATCGTGGCTACTTTAGGGCGTTTGACAAGGAACGGGCAAGAAGATGTTTAATCGTGAGGATGTCTTCATCACACTGGATATTTTTATGTCATGTTTAACAACACATGGACGCTGTTAAAATCTCTCTCACTCGGGTTACTGAAGAGAGATGTTTTTATCTGCTTTGGATTAAAAGATGATGTGGAGTGCTGTTATTTCTTTCTGTTCCATTTTTCTCCAAGTGATGTCATACATGGTTGTCACCCTCTTTCCTTTATACAGAGGCCAGTGCGAAAACCAAAGATGGCGTTCAGTGTGCCTTTGAGGAGCTTGTGGAGAAGATCCTGCAGACTCCGGGTCTGTGGGAGAGTGATCATCAGGGTCACAGGGTCCGTCTGGGGCACCAGGAGCAGGGCGGCAGCGGCGGCGGGGCCTGTGGGGGCTACTGTTCTATACCCTGAACCTGGACAAGACAAGTAAAGCACCCATCTGATGGGAATGACTACAGACCAGAAACAGAAAGGAAAGGAGAGATGAAGGGAGGGCTGGAAGAATAGATTTTATGAACAGTCGGTCGAATGGTCTTTGCTGTTTGCACACTTCCTGTTCACACATTATCTGTGACATTTCATATTTTGCGTAGAAGCTGACTGAAAGGATCATGTAGCCTCTGTTGTAAGTACTTATAGTGTTTTAAATCAGCCACATCAAGGGCGCCTGGTCTGACTTTGTCAACAGCAATTCCGTTACTTGTGAAACGTCCACAGAAAATGAATTTATGGGTTGAAAACTAGAAATTTGAATCAGAGGTAATGAATTCTAATCAACATGGAAATGACCTGTTCCTCCACGTCCTCCCTGGTTTTGCATTGTGCACAGTACAAGTTATTCATCGTTCACCAGATCACTGTGAGGACTCCTAAAGCAGATATGTCCTACAGGACAGCGCTTACTGACACAGTTTATTTGATTATGTCATGGCTTTAATTCTTTGCTTCAGAATGTTTTGATGCTTTGAAAGGAAAGTCGTGTTTTGTTCTTACGTTCTTTACACCGGAGTATCAGTGTCTGTGTTGTAGAGTTTCTCACAGCGGATCTTTTCTTTGTCTTTGCATGAAGTATATGGACCATAACGTCTAACAGCTGTAAGCGCCGGTTTCACAGCGTTATGAGCTCTTCCAATAAAACGTGCTCTCCTACTCACTTGAGCGCACTGTTTTCTTGCCCATCTTCTCTGGCAGAATGACAAGCAGTTGAGTTCAGTTACTTGGAGATTAGTACTGTGCGCTTGTTTATTTGGCCATTTGTTTAGTTTTTGTGGTCCATATAGTGTCACCCGTACTTATTGAAGACATTACTCACATTATAGTATGAGAACATTCCGGTGAGCTTTGGTTCTTCCTCCCCGCAGTGTGGTGTTACTGTTATATTGTTACCATTTGTTTGAACTCTTTTTCCTTCTTATCTTTGTGCTTTTTCCTTTCCACTGTTGGAATGACATTCAGCAGTATGTCAGTGTGATTTCTGCCTTAACACTGAATGACACTTGCTGTAGTTATGGCCCAGTAAGGTTTGTACTTACTCACTTTTTTTTCCTGTTTCTGAAATAAATGACAAAATCAAGATGCTGTCACTCAGGACTAATTATTGTTTAATTGCCCTTCATATTAGTTGTTCACTTTCCATGCCGTCTAATCAGAAGCAGCTTTTCAGTGTTGGTGAGAGCGAGGAACATTCTTTGCACAAAATGTCAAAAATAGACCAAAACCAGCAGTGGAAAAATCCTGTTAATAATGTTTTGTGAAATAATTGCAGAGGGTTGTGTGTGATTACAGGCTTATGTTTGGTGTCAGGATGTCCCCACATGGAACAGGATGCTCCCCTCAAGTCTCTTGACGGAGACTCATCCTGGCTCATTCTGTTCCCTGTACTTAATATTCTCTTCTTTTTCCACCCTTATATTGAGAGCTGAAATTCCCCGAGATGTTATTTCTTTTTTGCCCTGGACAACAGGTGTTTGTCTCATCTATCAGAATGAATTTCTCGCTCATGATAACTAACACTCAGTCACTGTTAGGTTTGTTTTCGGAGGCAGCACATTTGTTTTCCCCCTTTAACCAACGTGTTCACGTCCACTCTCTGTGTTTCTGCCCAGGTGATGAAAGTGTTTGCTGTTTTCTAACTTCATGCATATGTTTTTGTCGTAAGCAACACACAACCAAGTGAACAAATAGGCATGAAGGTGAAAAGTAAGAATATAATTTATTGACGGGTGACATAGTGGTACAGTGTTTAGCACTGTTGCCTCATAGTGAGAAAGCCCCTTGTTCAGTTCCTGACTGGGGGTCTTTCTGTGTGGAGTTTGCTCTCCTCATGTCTGCGTGACTTCCTTTTGGGTTCTCTGACTTCCTCCCACCTCCAAAAGCATGCTGAGGTTGATTGCCTGTATGTGTGAATGTGAGTGTGAAGGGCTGTCTGTCCTCCATGTGGCCCTGATGAGCTGGTGACTCGTCCGGTGTGTCATCGGCTCCACCTGGGTCAACCGTGACCCGTCACCAGAACAGGTGTCAGAACAGGACTCACTCACCTATTCAGCACCCAACGTTCACAAGGATTGGCTGGAATGATGGCATGTGACAGGAGAGGCCTGAACACAGACATGCAATCCAACTTTTACTCCTGATCGTGGTGGGAAATTAAATGATCGTCTAGACTGGTCGTTATCATCAGTTTTTATTATTAATTCAATAATTATTAATTGATTATAATTATAAATAAATGCAATTATTTATTGGACATCTTTGCATTATTGAAAACGTGATTATTAATGAATTCATTTGCATTATTGAAAAAAGCGATCTTGTCAGTAATCGTAACACATATGGAAACACTGCATGGCAGGTTTTTGTTTTCCTAACGCAGCTGCCTGTTATGACCAAATGCGAATCTAAAAATGACGCAATGGAACTCGCGACTGGAAGTTGCTATCAAACTGTTCAACTACACATAAATCATCTGAGTTCACCAAAACCAGTGACCCCTTTCTAGTTACACATGATCCATTACAAGAAAGATTGCTCATAGCAGCAACTTTCATTTCCAAAAACAGCACAATCTCTATTCAGTTTCTTCAAACGTCTCTTCAACTGCATCTAAGCCTTGTTTAACTCACTTCTCCATCTTGGATTTTACCCTTCCACCTTGTAAAACACAAAGGATGTGATGAATCTCCATAACCTACAATTACACACATGAAAACTATGAAAACTTGTGCATTACCACTGGAGCCTCAGGCATTGATTTATTGTAAAGAAAAAGACTGGCCAACAGGTTTCACATTTGGTTTATTCTATAGCTTCTATGATGTAAGCATTGGATGATAATCCGGTCTCATGAAAGTTAATTTAACTTACTGTGACAGAGGCCAAAGGGAAAACACGAGGGACATAGAAAACAATAGAAAACATGGTATTTGAAAACTTACAAAATGTGTCATTATTAGAAACGAATGGCCTGTACAGATACTTTTGGGTACTGCTTATTCAAGCATCTGGGCTCCCTTTATGGAACGGAATGCAGATGTTCACATTAAATGTCTACACGCTGTTTGCCAGGGCGACTTTGATCGTCTGGACCTCAGAGATATGAGAGGACTTCTGGATGATGCGGCTGGTAAGGGTGGGTCCCGTGATGCAGCTCTGCCTGAGGGCAGAGGGGGGGCCCGTGATGCACATCCTGTCAATGATATTGGTCCTTGTAATGGAAAACGACCCCCGGCGGGTGCAGCTTAGCCCTGCAGCCGTGCCCGGTGCTGATTCGCTGCTCTGTTTGGCCGTGCAGCTCTGCCCATGGGCCAAGTTGGTCAGAGCCATGGCAGCGTTGATTTCTCTCCAGCCTTGGTTGTCTCCTCTCTGCTGGCTTTGGTTCTGCTCCCGGTCCCTGTGAAGGAGAAAACAAAAAAACAACTGTTTATAACGTGTGTGTAAGAGTGCAGCTCTTGTGTGATTCAAGCTGATCTGGGGCCAATATGGGATTAGTTCAAGGCGGTGATTTAATTTGATAGAACTGCCAAGTGAAATTGTAAGCATATTACTTGAATCTGATGAAAGTTGAAGAGTGCAAATAAGTGATGTGATTGCAGAATGAGCAATGAGTAATTACCTGTCACATTTAGCTGAATTACAGTCCACAGTGTCTGTTGGAGAGGAGAGAAAATAAACCGTGTATCAGTTTACTTGATAATAATCACACCAGTCAGTGTTTGTGTGGCATGTTGGTGATAAACAGTATTAACACATGGATGTTTTTTATAATCATAGCATGACATTCCTATGTTTGTTTCCATGTGCTTTTCTCGCTGGAATGCAGTACAAGTGTGTGTGTGTGTGTGTGTGTGTGTGTGTGTGTGTGTGTGTGTGTGTGTGTGTGTGTATGCAGTTGCTACGTGTCTCTCTGGATGAGTTCTGTGGTGCCAGAAAGGGCTGACTGGGTGAAGTGCACTAGTCTGCCTGCGCTCGGCTTCTCCGCGCCAAAACAAACGTGATGCAGTGTTTCTCCTGAACTTGTGAGAGGAAAAAAATGTTTCATGAGGTCAAAAGCTGTGTTTTCTGGTTCCCGAAGCTCTGCCAGCAGTTTTGTCCACTGTGTGCTATTTTGAGTGCAACACTACATCTTTCTTTTATCAAATCCAGAAAGAAATCCACACCTAGCGTGGAAAGTTTCTTATGAATCAATACCACCAAACCTGTAAACCGCTGAATAAAACGGTCTATGCTGAATTCATACACAAGATCATCAGAAACAGGAGTTACAGAGTCTGTTTTTTTACTGCTCGCACAATGTCTGTTAGTAGTTTCTGCATAAACATGTTGTACAAGTAGTTGATATTTTCCATTTCAGCTTTGGAGTATTGCCGTATGTTACTGCACCAGACAGAAGCTGATCAAAACACAATTTTTCTTCAGAGAGCAATAGACTGGGAAATTAGAGGCCCTCTGTGGAAGACAGTCTTTCAGTGCTAACAGCCCGAAACGTCTCAGGTTTCTTTAGCCAAGAGACGCTTCATGTTGACAATAAATCTTATTCGTATTTTTGCCTGTGTTGTTGCTGAATGTCCCAAAGAATTACTCTCCTTAGCCATATGTGTTTGTACTTAGAGAGTACTTCTGTACTTTTTTACAGAGAGAAAACATGTTTTAACCTCTGGTAAATCTCAAATTCTACATTGTGGATCAGTTACAACTATATTTCACAATGGCTAATGAAGATAGTTTCCACAGCTGTAGGTTTCACCAGCTAATGTTTAGGTATTTGCACCTTCTAAATATAATCCACCTCAGTCACATATGCACAATTTAAAGATTCATCAAGTCACGATTGTTGCACACAGGAATTCCTTAAGACAGGTCCAACAATAGCTCAAACTATCCAGATTTTTCACATCTCACTAATGCCACATGTCAACATGGACAGGTCATGTTGTAAGCTGACCTGTCATTGCAACGTACTGCTGCAGCTCAAATGTTAATGTTTCAACAATAGGTCACCTTAAAAGTAGGTAGCAGCAGTAGCAGCAGCACCTCAACCCGTCAGCACAGTTCCACAGTACTTTGGAGCATCTCAATGACCACTGAAGAACAGTTACTCATTCATCTGCTACTCAAAAATCAGCACTTGGACACTTTGCAACTGTCTGAGAGAAGTCGACAAACGCCCCCGATCCCCACATCCCCTCATGTCCACGATAGTCCCAACAGTACAAACTGACTTTAATGGTTTTATAACGGACTCTTGGACATTGGTACAATCTCATTTTCACCTCTAACATGCAAATGGTTGCTTCTTCAGACTCCTATGAGCCGTTGTGTCGCTTTTTCACGCTTTTTCCATGGAATATTACGTCATTATTACACCTTGCTGTTCCGGTGCCTTGCTATAGGGCAAAGGCCAGCGCTGGAGCTGGAATGTTGGAGCCATGTTGTTTTGCCTCAGACAAATGCCTCACCCAATTCTCCACCAATGCTGTATGTACCTTCAAATAATGACAGGGTGTGATGTGCTACATGTGACATGACTGGAAGTGAACGACATCAACACCTGCAGACATACAGTACATACACACACAGTGCAAGCCTTTGTGAAAGCACGCTCTGGGAAAGTATTATTACACTCAGTGAAAACAAGCCTGGACAAGTGGCTATTGGCAGTTGCTGGTATTGAGACATGTATGGTAACGGTGCTGTATATGGTTGATCACATGCCGCTTAAAGACTGTAGACTCCAAGAAATGTAATCCTATTGCAATTCAAATCCAATCCTAGTCTTTTTCTCAACCCAGTAAAGCAATCATGTAGTGAAATAATGTAACTCTTTATTTCCTCAGTGTGTATATATATATTTATTCCCGGCTCAGCATGAACGTTTTCATTTGAAACAAAATGAAAGGACAGAAAAGCATTAAAGCGTCTTTCCACTCGGGTTGTCTGTTCATCGTGTCCAATAAAAGAAGATTCTAGCCACTTTTGGGTCTCTCCAGCCATGTCAAGGTAAAAAGGGACTTTGATGCAACCTACCACATCTTATGGTGTAAACATATGTAGTCCTTAGCGTCTCAGTGCAGCAGAGAAATAGTAAAGTCACATAATACTTACGAAATGATGTGTTTTAAATGTCACTGCCTAGTGGTATCAGTTATAAGTCCATCACCTGATGTTCAGTGACTGTTTTATCAGTCTCCCAGGCAGAGTAAAATGTGTTAACGGTCTTAAGGCCTGTCATGAATCTGGCAGCCTTACTTTCCACTTCGCCTCCGCAGAGAAGCCATACGGGGCTGCAATGACCAGCAGGGATACATTAAAAGTTGTCACAAACACTTCAGCAGCGCTGCCTATGTGTAATGAGTTCAAGGAAGCAGAAATTCCTCCAAAAGAAACATGATTTTTAACTTAGAGTCCTGAATGACATGTTTAAGGGAATGCTTTTGCTGCCAAAATTGGACAAGGGCATTGTATTGTATGCAGCTACCATCAGAGGCCGGTTAGCTTAGCTTAGTATAAAACATAAATAAATAAGGAGTTATGAGCTTCAGCCCATAGCCCAGTAATCTTCTCCACCATAGATGCATCTATGATCTACTTTATCAGTCTACTGAGGGATGTTCTTGTGTTACGGAATTAAGGTGTAACACAGCTACAGCTTAAGTGCAAAGCAAAGCTGGCTGACTGAGCTTCATGTGCCATAGTCAAAAGGCATAGAGACACGTATGGCTTATCCAAGCCTTTGGTTCCACAGGGAATGAAGAGGAATAATCTGATGTCACTTATTATTGAAGCCTTACAGTTTATCCTGTAGTGGATGAAGTAATAAGTAAGTACGTAAACCCCCTGTTATCTTACTATCCAATAAACTGAGATTATGTATACCATGATTGTTTTGTAAACAATATCAACCTGTTAAATTATAATGAAATGATGATATAGTTGGGCTAATTTGAGACAATACTGCTTTTGGGACTATGAATAATGCACCTACATGTAATAATGTGTTTGAGTTACTGTTAGATGTGAATCTTACAGGAAGTGCTGAGAGGTGTGTTGTAATGTCGATGTATATTGACTGTGAGCAGGAACGTAACTTGATCAGACTGCCAAAGCACACATGAGTCAAGGAGGCAAAGTGATGGGAGAAGCCAAATGGACATTAGTGATCTCAGTCTGTGTTGTTTCACAGCTGAGCTGCAGCTCTGACAGTTGCTCTAAAAGACGACTTCCCCGCTTTACTGACAAACTATGCTATTTCTACATTTGGAAGAGGTTTTCACTTCGCACCCTGGGAGGAATAAAGTCTTAGACATTCTGTAATTGTCCTTGAGGCTGGACTGGACATTTCCACCGTGGCAAGAAGCTGAAGCGGAACGAATGGCACATTCTAGTATATGGAAATGATATTTGCGGTGCGCTGCAGCAGCCAGGCTGAGCTCCATCCAATTTTCAAATGGGGGATTTCAGCGTCTGCATGAGGCTTTATTAGTAATGTTTGTGAAGGCTTTGGCTCCTGTGCTTTACTGGATTTGTGCTGTGCTCTCTTGGTCTAAAAGGGCACCCAGGTGTCAAACTCCCTCCCAGTTTCGCTGAAACTTTATGACTAAATCTTGCAGCGCTTCTGACTTTCGGTGAATCGCCAGAGATTTATTAATGTCAGGCAGCTCCTAAGAACCATGTGGAAGTTTCTGTTCATTCTGTTCTTATTTTACAGTAGACAGTTAAAGTGAATGGTGAAAAGATTAGTGGCATGTAACTTCATGTTCAACATAAATCTGCAATTAACAATGAAAATAATTCCTGTGGAGAGGAGGGGCTTTATTGAAGTACCATGGCTGCTCAAATTATAAGTTGGCTCTAGGGTATAAGACAGAATTGTTTGCACTGTTGCATACTTTCTATTATTTATTCATTCATACTGATAAAGATTCCATTATACGAGGAAACCTTTGATGAGTAATGATGTCGTGCTCAGCCAAACATGTCTCACCTATGTGGTAGACAAAGTTGGCCTCCGTGTCATAGGACGACGCTGGGGAGACGACATCTCGGTCACATTCGGTGGAGCTCAACGACTCCGAGTGGCTCCTTCTCTTGCGGGCTGTGGTGACTCCATCTGCCTTCCCCACCATCATGTGCCGCAGGGTGTCATTCAGATACCGATTCAGCAGACTGCTCTTGTACTTGGATGGAGTCGGGCCGCTGTCGTCGCTGTGTGCAGAATCAGTCATGGCGTGAACGCTGCCTTGTTTCTTGAGCCCACTCTTAGGAGAAGACAACCTGCCAAAGTCTGATTGGCAGATTGGTCTTTGTAAAGCACAATCCTCATCTGCCGCAAAGCATGAGAACAAAGCCGAATGTAAGTAAACACAGAGATCAAAAAACACAATCACAGTTATACGTGTAAGGCTGTATACTACCATTTACTTTGCTTATTCTGTGGCTAACACTTACTATAAAGTGATAAAGAAGCCCTCACCATCAGAGTGGGAGTCATCACTGCACACACTCAGCCTCTCAGCATTTCCCTGGATGTATTTATTGTACAGTTTGATCCTTAAGGCCCAGCTCAGATCGGGCTGCCTCACTGTGTTCTTCAGTCTCCGTCTGGCATTTGCAAACCAGTTTGAAACCTGCACAGATCGCACTTGTTCTAGGACAGTGATGTTGTACGGTAGAACACACGTGAAGATCATTCCTCTGTGACTCATTCCTGGCACAAGCTTGTCTCACCTGTACCAGTGTCATATGGGAGCCCAGAGCCAGCAGGACCTTCTCGGTCTTTGTCGGATAAGGGTTGTCCCGGTGTTTGTACAGCCAATGTTTCAGTGGACGGGCCATGTCCTGGAGCACCTGTCTCTTGTGCCGAACTTTGACCCCACCCAAACGAGACCTGAAAAAAACAAGTCATCGAGTAGATTAACTTGGCTCACACGCATTTCTTTCATCATAATAGAGTAAACAACTTCTACATGTTATTCTTCATGCAAAGGGTTCCTCTGATGAGGTGGGGTTATGCAGTACAATCACTGTCACTGATAAGTTATGGTTCTTGTTTTTGCCTTCCTATCCAAAGTACTGCCTTAGTCCAGTCACAGAATAAAAATATAGGCAGTGTATGTTTCTGGAATGACATTTTTGACAAAAGCAGTAACAATATTACGTCTGCTCTGGGAAGTGCGTTCAGTTGTGTGTAACCATGGTGGGAGTCGGAAAGTAACCCTTTATTTTTCCGTCAGTGGGTAAATTTCCTTAACTCGGAGCAAGTGTTTTGAATGTTTAAACAGTAACATCTAATTCATCCTGAGTTTGATGTCTTACTGTCACTGCTGTAACAGTAAGTGTCTACCAATAAGCTATATTGTCAGTTGGTGAATTTCACTCGTTGGTGAGTTTTGCAAATGTTGAAGATTGTACACATGCAGGTTGCAGTCACATAAAATGTTGTGATTTTGTTCCAGCAGCTCACTATCAAAAAAAAACACCACATACTGTTGTTCTGATATTATGTTGTATTTTAACGATAACTTCAATCACAACATAGCAGACCATGCCTTTAAAACAACACAGACAAAGGGGGCCTACCCATATCTCCTGTATTTTATAGGAGAGCTGTTTTCAGCCGTCTCCTGGCCGTGCAGCAGGTTCGTATTTTGTCCATCTGTTAGACCCGTTTGAGCTATTTCCCCACAGTTCAATCTGCCTCTCTCCTCATCGCTTCTGTTTTCCTCCAAATGAAGCAGAGTATCGGACATCATCACTGCAGCCGTGTTCCTTCTTGTGCATGCAGGTTCTTGCTCAATCAACAGGTGCATCAGTGTTTTTCCAGATGTAAACTGATGTCGTAGGTTCCCATTCTAGACGACGCTGCTGTAAAAATAATTCGGAAGTGGTCAAAAAGTTTTCCTTTCTCTTTTGTCTGAGTCTGGGGGAGACAGATAATGGCAGTGTTGCAGTTGCTTATGAGCAAATATTGTTTGAAAAGTCTGAGGATGTTGTCTGGTTTCAATGAGCTGTGAGTGGAGAGTTCAAA
This sequence comes from Aeoliscus strigatus, assembly GCA_901007665.1. Taxonomy (NCBI): domain Eukaryota; kingdom Metazoa; phylum Chordata; class Actinopteri; order Syngnathiformes; family Centriscidae; genus Aeoliscus; species Aeoliscus strigatus. The sequence continues at coordinate 58,754 of CAAKHB010001065.1, forward strand.
TAACCTGCTGCTCTGCTGCCTATTGGCCCTTCTGCTGTCCAATCACCTCTGTGAGGAAAAACTTGCTGAGCGACAGAAGCAGCAGCGGCACCCCACAATATGCAAAATATTGCACATATAAGTATACCAGCAAATGTGGTCATTAGATTTACTAGTGAGATTTTTTTTCTGGTGTTCCTGCAGCCTGTAGTTAAACATGCTCTCATATTTTCTACATGAGGCATATGAGTCTCGAGGAGCTTGTGGTCTTACCAAAAAATCTTGTCAGCAAATAATATTACATGTTTCTGGAAGTGTGCGTGTGTAATTACGAGGCTCCCAATAACTGTCAAATTGTGACGCATATTGGGCACTGAATCCTGGATTAAAGTATAAATCGGGGCACAATAAAGTCAAAGCAGGCGCCAGAAATTAACACTGAGCCAGTGTTCCATGTGTATTTGAGAAATGTGCATATTTAGTTATTTAATGTGCAGGCTGCCGTTGCTGTTGTTGTTCTAACTTGAACAGAAGCATAAAAAGTGTGGACAGTGCAAGTGGTGGCACAGCTTCAGTGAACAATCATTTATGTTTTTACCTTTCAGTGTCCAAACATTCCTATGCGATACGTTTTGGATATACAGCAGTGACTCGTAACTTGACATTCTTAACACACTTGTGCAGGAAAAAAGTGTTTTTGTTCCTTCTGCCAAAGGTTTAAACCTTTAACGGTTTGTGTCTGTGCAGCACTTGTTAGTCATCTCATATATTGCAGGAATCAAATGACATTATTCAGCAGTTTAAATAGGAATGCTCAGTTTCAGTAGGTTCAAAGCTGAAAACCACATGGACCAGAATCTCCATTAGGTGCAGTAAATTCCTCCATGCACATTCCTCAGCACTGGTCATAGAATGCTACACGCTATCACACACACAATTAACTCCTGTCCCTCTGTGATCGGTTCAACTGTTGATATTAGCTGGGAACACACCTCCATTCAACATCCAGGAGACTCGTAAAAATAAGGTGGTAGCACATATATCTTGTTTTGTTTGGATAGTGTGTGTGTGTGTGTGTGTGTGTGTGTGTGTGTGTGTGTGTGAGTGAGAGTGTGACTGTGTCCATTAGGTTCACTATCTCTGAAAATATTAAACTGTATGTTGGAGAAATATCTTTTTGTATTTTCAAAATTTGTAACTAAATGACATGTTGTGTATTTGCCATCTGAGTCTGTCCTGTTTGAACGATGCGTCACAGATGCAACATTCAGAAATACCTTCTCCCTGGTTACATGTTTCCTCAAACAGTTGTCTGAGTATATCTTCTACTTATTTGAGTATATATGGATCCTGATCCTCAAAGTGCTGCCTAAATGAGCTGCTTATCACGGGAACAAATGGGCGGTAACACTTAAACCGAGGAACCTGGATACCACATTACAGAGACTGTAAGAATATGATCTGCACAGACAAGTGTGAGTTTTTCCAAACTCTTGTCAGACAGTTTGATGTACTTGCTGAAATACTTCAGCAACCTCGGCATACCTCACACTGGTCTCCGCTCAGTCGCAGCCAATCATTTGCAGCCATGTGCTGAATATGATTGGATGTGTTGTTGTCCGCCCACCAGGATGACATCAAGTTTCGTAAGTTGGATCCACGTAGTGTCTGGAGAGTTTTAGGCATTCATGTAAGAGAACATTAAATAAGTGTGTGTAATATCCAACTATGAATGGGCTCACTCAAATATGTCGTCGCTCAAAAAGCGTCTCAGTACTTTTCTAATACGTGTCTAATCACATGTCTGGGCTAAACTCAAAACAACCTCCAAGGACTCAAGAAGACACAAGAGTTTGTGCTCTGCTGTTTATTTTTGCATACCTCACATACAATATAGTGAGCTAAATTATCAGAAACAATTAACATCCTACTTGTGTGTAACGTTTAAAGTCCAAGGTGCAGTCAGCATGAAACGGTGGCTTTGCTTTGGATCACTGGTGTCTTTAATGGCATCATTATGATCTCAGTGGGTGCCTGCAGACTCTCAGCGGTGTCATGACATTATACCACCATGTTATGCTGAGGTCAGACCTGGCAGAACTGTGACTGCTCTCCTGACAAATTGGTTTATATGTTTTAGGGACCAGAGAAGTAGACACATTAATGAATGAATGCATCCTCCACCCCTTCATTTAACAGCACCAATAGTACTGAATTGCGAGTGATGGGAACAATAAACCTGACAAAATACACACCGAGACTAGTGAGTCTACACTCCATCCCTGCAGTCTAATCCACTGTGTTCAACAGTACCGTGCTTTTATGCGTGGCCAGTGGCCATAACTTTCTCAATGTAAGTCCACAAAGCTCAAGTCCCAAGGAAGCCGTTAGCATCTCCCCACATCACGCTGCTCCCTTTTCCTCCCAAACACAACGTGATAGACACATTAACACTCCTTTACACCCAATTGAGCACAGCACCCGAAAGGAGGAAGGAAACCCCATGAAATTAGAAGAATGTAGCCATCAAACAGAATTACTGAAGGCTGCTTGTGTGAACATTGCACAGTAGAATCTGCACCAGGCAGCTGTGATGATCAGATTTGTTGTTAATGGACTGTCACTAATGATGAGCTGTGTGGAGTACCGCTGCCTTTTTATTTTAAATCAGTTAAGAGTTCTAGTTGTCGGATACACAGGATTGTAAAATAACAGTAAATGTGAAGCAGCATACGTATGTACAACATGAAATACAACAGCTACGCAGCTCTACAACTTTTGCATCCATCTGCAAGATCTAATTAAATGTTAGCTTGTTGATGAGTAGTCACGGGCTTGTCGAGGCAAAACATCTCCCTTGCTGCTACTAATAATGTTTCTCTGGTGTACATTACAGTTAATTGAAGTGCAGCAGCTGTCAGAATAATAACATGCTGATGTTTGCGACTTGGCAGGGAAGGATTACATTCAACCACAAGCTCTGGAGAGTTTCCTTTTTTTTATCGTCTGGCGAGCCAGTGTTCTTTCAGCCAAGTGCCAACAGAGAAACTGGCGACAGACAAGTAGAGTGAAGAGAAGAGAGAGAGAGAGATGGATTCTGTTTTCATAATTAGCAATATGCTAGGGGGACCAAATGGAAAACTCTTGTAATCAAAGCCTGTGTTTACTATGGAAAAACATTCTAAATATGATCGAAATATGAGACTAAAAGCAGAAGGTGTCTTAATTTCACATACAGAAAACCCACTTCTTCTCTCTGGGTTTCATAAATATAAACATGTGCTTCCTATATTTTTGTCTTCCAGTACAAACTTGACTAGATTATACTGCAAAGCACCATGGTGTCTAAATAAGAGACGTGACTTCAAATCCAGCCTGCCAAGTGACCACAACTTCTCCTCGCTGTCACTGGTGAGGAGCATATCCACTGTGCAGGAACCCACTGGACTTTTGACTCTTCCATCTGCTTGAGAGCTGCCTTGAGCTCCCTGAATGCCACAGCGATATCTCCGTTAATGATCACCTTATCAAACAGCTGACTGTACTGGCTCTCCAAGGTTCTAGCCCAGAAAATCATGTCTTCAAAATCCTCCTCCTGTGAAAAGAAAAAAAAAACATTCAGGGCCAGTACCTCTATATTTATTTTTGTAAATTTCCATTTGAAGAGATGGGGGTGGATCTGACTATGTTCAGGTGATAAAGTGGAAGGTGATAAAAACAACATCCTTCAGGGAGCTGGTTTGGAAAACTCTACAGTAATAACAGGATGGGGAACAGATCCACAGCACCAATCAAGTGTACTGACCAAAGCAGAGCTCATCGTTACATGCTGAGAAGAAAGTAACAGGCCGTTTCACACCAGCTGATTTACAAGTTGAAAGCGCAGCACCTATCCAGAATGCCTGGACTCTCTAAAGGGTGGGGTACCAATCAATGGACCGCCTCCACCCATGCTGCTACACATGTGTGTGACCTCATTGGTTTAACAAGGGCACCGTGAGCTACCAGGGTCAAACCTCGAATAAGAGACCAGATGGACATTATGACAGTGACCTAGCACATCTTTTAGACCTTTCAAAGACATATGGTCAAAAACATTATGAAGGGAAATACACACTGCCTGCTGGAACTCGTCCTCTCCCTTCCTGGAGGGAAGGAGGTTCATAGAAAACAAACTGCTCTCTTATCATTCAGATATACTGCAACTTCTGTACGGTACTGTGTGAATTATTTATGGAACAAGATGCCACCCACTAAGCCACCTGTAACCCCCCTATCTCTTAAATGCATGCTGTCCATGTGTAAGAAAAGGGGTGTGTAGGAGAATATGTGCGTGTATGCCGCTTGGGTTTGGTGGGTGTTTTCAGGCCAAAGTGTTTGACCTCACACCACCCTTCATGTTACAAGACACGTAATGTCCACCTGACATCACACAATATATCACCATGCTTTCAGTTTCTCTTACAGAGAAGATTCTGACTGAGTTGGTGTCCTCTTCAGAGATGAACTTAGCTCTTCGCCTGGTGAGGCGTAGCTCCTCGATACGTGGGGGCTTCACAAATACCACGTATGGTTTGAATTCAAATGTGTAGACGTGCTTTATTTTCTGAAGTGAAGAAGACAAAACATAGGGTTAGATCAGGCAATGAGAGCTACTTAATATATCCAGTGTGGGCTAAACAACAAATGAAACATGTCTTGGTTTTGGCTAGGTCGACAGAGTTATGATTTGTATTGTTGGGGAGGGTCCAGAGAATTCTGCGGGCTTTAACCCGATATGCACATATGTGTATGAAAAAACAATGTGTAGCGATAAAAACAGTAGAACTTTAGCCAAATGACTTCAGATTCAGCCAAGAAAAAACATTGAGGAGCCGTTTGGCTAAATCGAGAATGATGCTAAATGAAGCTACTGAATGTTATAGTTTTGTGTTGAAGACTGGTTGAACTGTTACAATCACGTGATAAGCTAATGTTGGTAACCTGATGAGGCCAGCGAGGTCATGTTGTAGGCCAGTGCTGTCCATGGACAAACCATTCAAAATGGCTTTTCAATATTACTGAGTTCTCTGGGGTTGAGCATTGCTGGATGAAACAAGAACTCATCAACATGTAATGCAGTTCGTTTTTTGGTTGACATTTCACTGCTGAAATTTGAAATGAATATGCTCTAATATACTCTAAGATACTTATATTACTATAGCTTAGACTTAGGATTGCTTGGTTCCTCACATACATGCACTGATGCCACCGATGGCCGTTCCAGTCACACCTATGGGATCTATGGTTGGTAAGTTGCTTTCCATTACTCTGACTTGGCACATTTAAGTTAGCATCCTGTCATAAATGGGACTACTTCTCCAGAGACAAGCTAATGATTTTTCATTCTCTGTCTTTCTATTGCCACTATTTCTTATGCTCTCGATACGTATAAACAAGTGTGGCAGTTTCTTGTCAGTATATTACTCACACTTGGGTGCATGTCCAGAAGACACACTTTTCCCTCCGACATTACTTGGTGAACAGAGTCAAGATTGGTTCCGTAGAAGTGGCCACTGTATTGCCCATATTCTATAAACCTGGAGAAGGAAATAAGACAATAAGATGTTGGGCATGTTGAACATCACAAGCAAAGAGATGAAACTCAGTGATCTCAACCCATGTGAGGCTATGTGTTTTGTACCTGTGACTGAGAATATCTTCCTCAAACTTGTGAACTGACACAAAATGATAATCCACCCCTTCCTTTTCGTGTACTGTCTTCTCACGTGTAGTGTCTAAAAGACAGCAGGATATGAGACTCACGGCGCATTCAAAGTGAGGAGAAAACATTAAAGGTAAAGTGAGCATATGACTCTTACATGGCACAGTAACACAGTAATGGTCAGGGTCAGAGAGCAGGAGTCTTCTCTTCAGTTCATGAACGCCAACACCACTGGGCCCTTGAAACAAAACATTGTGAATTACATTCAAGATGTGGGTATGTGCTCTGAATCAGTGTACTAATGGTTTCCTTACAATAAGTCAAACATCAAATTCACTTAGTGATCAAGTGACACATCTGTCTTTATCATCGGAGAAGAAGAAGGCAAGTAAAAGAGTCAGGCAGATGGAGCTCTGATTTCACTCTGATTTGAGTAAGAAAATTATTTTCCAGCCAGCCTCACTCTTTCTTTGTCTCTATTGGGGGATTAATGCTCCTATACCCTCTGGGAAGTCCATAGCATCCCATATAAATGTGACATCCGTCACACAGTGTCAATGTCATTTTAGTGTAGGATGCACAGGATGAAACATGCACTCACACATACTGCAGGATGTGGGACTTTCCTCCCATGCAGGTTCCCCAGATTGCATCAGACTGTAATGGAGTGCTGTCTGAAAGTAGGATTCCAAACATACCTGCCTTTTCCATCACAGTGTTGCATGAGCTCAATCCATTACAAAATATCAGGTTTATAGACACTCCTCTTCCACTGATGGCTAATGGCTGTCTCTGCTGCCACACAGACACCAGTCACCAGACACTATGGATACTGTCCTCTTGTTCCTTTTTTTTTTTTTACCGCTACATGATCTGTACGTCTTAAACTGGCCACAATCCACTTTTACCAACCAAAGAATCAAAGCGTGCATGCGATGCAAACAGCCACAACAAAAAGATATGTTTCCAACCTAATCAAACGTTATCCAGCTGGTCCTGTTTTAACAATCCAGGTTCTTGATTTTCCAGACTATATCCCTCATTGCCAATAAGCTGTATATTCTTAATGATGACCTCTGGTCAATGAAGAGCCTTTGCAGCAGACAGTAAAATGTAATCCAGAGTCAGGGTAAGATCCAACCAAATTAAACAGGTCTAAATCTAAATCCAAGCTGCCTTAGCTGTTCCAGTTTGTCAATGGAACACATGGCTGATATTTTTGATGGATTTTATTCACATTCCATTTATCCATTTTCGATCATTTAACCATTCTTTATCCGGTTTTGTTTTTGCACCTCTTAAATTCACCGAGGTTCTCCTCTGCCGACTGTCCATGTTCAAGTTCCATTTCCTTCTAATTTCTATTCTAACGTCTTTTAAGCCTTTTGGTCACAGATTACAGACAGCTGTATCATAATATGACATTAAACTTCAGCTCGATGCAAAAATCCCTGAGGAGATATTCAGCTCACAAAAACAGAGCAGGCCTGCAGGATTGGCAGAAAAGTGAATCTGGAGTGGGCCACAAAGTAACTTATAAAAATAATGTATTCCGACTTTGAGTTTTCTTAAGTGTTTATGTGGTTGTGGGGGGAAAGGATTGTTCTTACTCTCCAAAGCGGAGCATAAATCTTCATCGGTGCCTTACTTCTCATTTTGACCAGCTTCAGTAATATATCGTTTTAGTAAATGCGATCATAATGTTTCAAATTTAAATAATGGGTAGGGGTATTAATCTGCTACACGTACCAATGATAAACTGATGCATAGTTACATACCAACCAGGACGACCAGACGGTGTCTGTCTTTGGGATCTTTGTAGTAGGGGATGACCTCGAGGTAAGTAGGTGGCGGTATTGAACTGTGCACTCCTGCGCTCCACCTCCTGGACCGAGCTGCTTCTCGGGCCCGACTACTCTTTCTGCCCAGTCGGAAACTTCTCCTTAAACCAGCTGGGGTGAGAGACAACGGCCTTAGGATTTGTATTTGGTTTGTGTGTATGTAATGTTGTAGTAAAATACCCCATATCTATAGGACATCCTACTCTCTCTCTCTCTGATTGTGGTCTTGAACATTCATGTCAAGAGTTTACATTTTAGTCTCCTGAAAATAATACCTGGATCTTATATTGCTAATTACCAACTACATGTATCTAGATAATTACAACCCTTTCAATGTTTCCAAGTCATCAAGAAGAGATTCACTTGAAGTTATGATCAGAAATGTAAGAAAAGAAATGAAAATATCCCCTGTACAGTTGTCTCAGGAAGAACGGATGTAGAAGAACTGATGGAGTACATAATAAGAAGCAACATAACAATTTAAGAAACCACCAGCACCCAAAATCTGTTGTCAAGCCCTATCTTGATTCAACACTTTGAACCACACAAATCACAGTCAAGTGATGACAACTCGGGGATCAAGAACCCCAGAATAGTCTGGCATGCCTGGTTTGTAGTCCGTCTGACAGCCATCGTCTGCCATGTGATTGTGGTTTGGTGTGGCTTGGCAGGCTCACTCTCTTTCATGATGTTAACTGCTGAGCGTTGATGCCAGGCTTTTCTTTGACATAAGCTGTAATTTCACTTTGTAAGCATATCTGTCCATTTCCTCTCTGGGCTTCACTCTGAGCGACATAACTGCAAGCAACGATTTCAGACTTTTTGTTTACAAGTTCTACATCCACCAAAGTTCTACCATCTTTTAGATTAGACTAAGGTCGGGAGACATTAATAAGGTCTTCTGGCAATGAAACTGTCATCTGTTACTGCAATGCTGTTCACCATAAAGCCTTTTTGGAAATGCGTCAGTATACATACGACTTAAAGGAGATAAGGACTGTGAGAAGAGTGATGACATGCCTTAAATGCCATGAACTCAACATTTTAAGATGATTTGGTATGAGACACTACAATCTGCATTAGAAAGTAAAATTGTAAGAGTAAGGAGAGTAAGGAGAACTGTAGTACTCTGCACATACAACTAGGGCATGTGTAGTATAGTTGTGTCGTAAGGTAACAGGTAAGTTTACTGACTTTACTTACTTGTTTACTTACTGCTGAACTTCCCTGGATAAAAAGTTTGTATACCAAGGTGCTTCAAACATCTCTGGCTACTCCTGTATGAACTGAGCTGGAGAAAATGTTGAACTAAAATATTGTACTATACTAATATTTCACTCAGGTACATGTAAAACCTACTAAAAATGTACTCAAGTAAAAGTCAAAAGTAAATCATTTAAAATTTAACGGTCTGTCGCATGTGTAGTAAAAAAAACTAAAACAAAGAAACAAAAAACAAAAACAGTATTTTGTAACAAAAATAACAGATCGATATTTTGTATAGCTTCACAGACTGGGGCTTCAGCCATGGTGAGCCTGTGCTCTGTGGTGGAAGACAATCTTTGCAAAGGTTTTGGGCACATAGGCTGAATGGATGCCATTTAAAATCCTACAAACACCTAAACCTAAAAGCAATAATTCACATAAAACCTACTAAAATAAAAATAAAATGAGAATTTTAGTACTTCAAATGTAAACACGCACACATAAAATACTTAATTACAGTAATGCCAGTAATTTGTTAATCCCACACATACCATCTAAGAAAACAACAAAGTCTTGTTTTAACAGGAGTTTACATCTGCCAGGCTAAGCTAACAGGCTAATGGTTTCAAAGCTTTCAGCAATTTCAGCAACTTTTTTATATGAAATAATGGATAAAGATTGGGTAAAGTCATTATATCTACTTGGTAAATATGAAGCCATGATTGGCTTGTAGTTTCATGTAGTTTCATATTTAACATATGAGACAGGGGTGTGCCGTATAAAAAAGATCAGTGAGAAATCAGTATATATATATATATATATATATATATATATATATATATATACACACACACACACACACACACACACACACTGTATATCGGTATTATATCTGCAGTATGTACAATCTACAAGATGTATCTTCTTTTCACTGACTCACTATTGTGATAAATCTGTAAGCATTATAATACTCGATACATTATGTCATCATCAGAAATGATTTTTATCTTTGATAAAAATAGACAGTATACACATGATTCTTAGAGACTGATAAAATGCAATCTGTGATTGCTATGCCTTGTATGAACTTAAGGACTTTTTTACAATCAGCCATAAGGGCCTCACATATAAAACACAAAAGCTTGCACAAACAAATCACATCCAATCTATGAGATCAAGATAAATGGGATAAATGAGACGGCTAAAACCACATTTTCTGTTCTGGTCCTTTCCCTTAAATCTCTAAACCACATAAGTACTTCATCAAATGAACTGGTCCCTTGTCCCAAATTTTCCTGTTGGCTGTTGTTGTGAGCTGTCATGTCCAATTGCCCTGTGTTGTATTGTCTAGTTTCATACTGGTCCTGTATTCAGTATCAGTGAAATTAGTTTAAACATCTCACCAATGTGGATCCCTGTTATAGCTCCATAGTCTACATCCTGTACGACTGTGAAAACAGGAGGAGAGAGGATGGGATAAGCAGATCAAAGACACAAACATAGGAGGGCTGTTTCCTTGAAATGTACTAAGTATTAGGTCAAACACAATAACTTTATTTGCCTTTGTCATTCTAATAGTTGTTGCAGTGAGAAGAATTCCTTCAAACGTCAAGAATGTTGTGAGTAAAAAAAAAAAAGAAAAGTGCAGTTCAGTCCTGGATCCTTCAACCTGCATAATTTCAGCATGGGCACATTTCATAGAATCTTTTCCATCTGCATGACACTGCTGTTATTTTTGGAAAGTGCAACTCTTTTAAAATGTCAAACTAAAACCTAAAATGTAAATGTATATTTTATCTGGGAAATTAGTCTGAAGTTTTTAAGGAAAATTAAAACTTACAGTACCTTCCCCCTCATCTGCGGTGCATGTGGAGACAATAACAGCAGTGAGTACGGCAGAGGGACGGCTGAGGGCCTTCACAGTAACCTTGACCTCAGACCTGAACTCTCAGCTTAGCAGTGAAAAAGTTCTAGTATGTTCACTGGAAAGTGTTGAGAGTTATTTTTACTGGTTTCAGGTGTAGTGGTTTTATGGAACAAATGGATCACCTGTTGGTTTGACACACTGAGGCTTGAACAGGGTTTTAGGTCGCTGCAGTGCAACTCTCCTGTAGGACAGCAAAACAATCAGGGTTTATTGAAAGGTCTACAAAGTGCTACAGCTCTTCATTTATTACCACCTCTCTTGGAGCTGCTGTGAAGGGATGAGTCCTGCTCGAGTGTTGCTGTCCCCAATGTGACAGGCCTGCCACCAGGTGTCATCCTCCACGTTGACAATCTGGAGAATGTCTCCCCTCTTAAAGGCTACTGCTGCATCTTTGCATGGAACAGTGGGATCCTCGCTCGGATTGTAGTCGAACAGAGTCCGTACAAAGAGCTGCAGAAGTAAAGTGTTAATGTTTTCACCTTCAAGCAAACAAATTGATGTAAAAGAAAAGTGCACATGAGCAGAACTGTATGAACTTCAACTGACTCACTGATTGTTTTTGACACACTGGTGAGTGGATGAACTGAATAAATAGGATTTCTGGGACATTAAGGTTTCATAAACAAATAAACCGTTCTGACCTCTGGAAAAACAATAAATCAACAGTTGTACTGATTAGAAATGATTAGATGAAGTCAGTGACTCTAAATCTTGAGTGTCTGATCTGAATTTACTTAACAACCAGACTGCTGTAGTGACAACGCTGTGGACAAATCTCAAAATGTAATCAAACACTAAACATACGACTGATTTTAATCTCCTTTTACTGAAAACAGGTGGGCAACTTTTTCCCTATACAGACTGGTTGCATGCGTGTCTGCATACAAAAGAAACATCGCAAGGGACAGTTGCCAGAATAAAATGTTGGCACCATACCTTCCTGCAAACCACGGATCCATATAATCTTAATGCTTTTCTTCTGTATTCTTATTTCTGACAAGTAAAGGGCAGCTATGTGATGATATTTGTGTATATGAATAAAGGGTCTGTAAGCTTTAGGCAGTAAACATCATAGTTTGCAGTGGGAGACCATTATTCACGTCCCATCATGCCCCATTTTCAACTGTATCACTTAACTTTAACAGCCGACAATATGTCCCAACCAAGTACAGTAAGTATATATGTTTTTCCAAAGTGAATTATGTGGAGGCTATTTTGTAAAATGTGACAGACCATTATGTATATCCACCATTTGCCAAAAAAGAAATTCATTGTATTTCATTTATATAATTTCATTTTATTTAGTTGACTAAATAACAAAGAAATAATTGAACAACTGTACCTTAATTTTACTGGATAAGACTTCTTGCTTGAAGGATGCAGGAATGATTGTGAATCTGATTTCACCCTGTGAGTGAGCCTGCACGGTAACAGTGGCATTAATTATTTATTGTGTGTGTGTGTGTGTGTGAGATTGCATTCACCTCTAAAGCTCATTATTTACCAGCAACTGTGAAGGTGCAAAATTAACTGTCATATATTAATCATACGAACATGTAGGAGAGGTAGAATCTGAGGTAGAAACTGGGCACAGCAAAGCAAACTTAAGCTCATAGGTGACACTGACCAGGAGAGGAAGGATTTCCTTTGGCTTCCTGTGCTCCAGTGAAACTCCGTTCACCTCCTTCAGTTCATCTCCTTCGTGGATCAGTCCTTGAAATATGGAAATATGAGACACATGCACATGAATGCGTAAACATGATGTAGTTAATTACAAGACCATCTTGACTGTATGGAAACAACTGTAGCAACTGTGTATTTCTTAGTTTACCACTCTTGTCCGCAGCTCCTCCTGTCATGACCCTTGCCACAACAATAGCCCCCGTGGATTTATCCCTTCTGATTGTTGCCCCCTACAGTGGGGGTTATCAGGGAAGGAACGGATGGCCAAACAGACGAGCAGATGCACAGTTATTGGAAAAGGGAAAATAACATACTGTTTTTATTACAGTCCAGACAAGCTTTAGCAGAGTGCCCTCATTTTAGTGGAAGTTATTTGTATCAAGATGGGACCATTTAACCGTCTGCCTTGGTGTAACACACAAAGCACTGGATAAGGTTATCCAAATCATCATCATCCTCCAAATCCAAATCAATTACTTTTAACAGATGGTATTGATGTGGAGCAATGGAAAGCACATCTTATGTAGCTGACTACAATCAGCTCAGAGTGCGGGTGTAACCCTGTTGTCTGGAAAACGAGAACATGCTGGATCGATCAAATAGACTGTGTCATAAAAAGGTCAGCCCCTTTCCAATTTAGTTTTGGGATCAATACAAACGTATGTTCTTTATTATTGGTTGAGAGTACATTCTTCTTGGACACGCTACAGCATACACGCACTGCAAATAATACCCACATTCAGTCAATTATTCTCATATTTGTCCTAGAAATTATGTTTGTCTTTGTTTAGCACTGTTTTTAGCTTTGACTATGATTGTCTTTCAGGATATCTGAAAGTTTTTTTTCACCTCTGTAACATTTGATGGAAAATAATGCCATCGATAGAATCCAAATGTTTTTTTTCTTAAATAGATTTCCTAAAATATATTCAGGTTTCTGAGTGAAGACATTTATCTCAATATTTACACTGTTTCCTGCTAGAAATACAATCTGGCATGTATGACCCATAGTTTTCCATCACTATATGGATATTAATGATGTCCAAATGATGATCAAGCATATCTGACCTTTTCTATTATTAAAAGAACAAATTAAGGGGATTTCGAGACATTGGCGGAGGTATGTACTCTTTGAAGTTTCATTTGTGTTTCGGTTGAGTTCCACATGCTGCAGGAAATTTCCAGAAAGAAGTGACCATCATTTGGAACAAGACGTTCGAGCAGAAGCAGTAGAATTAGCCATGATTAAAGAACAGCCATGAAAGCTGATTTGTTTCCGAAACAGAAAAGCAATGATTTCAATCAGTTTAAAATGCTTTAAGGATGCAGACTTTTTTTTTTCTTCTGTATATTCATAGACACGACATGTGAGTATGTGGATACATGCACAGACAATGCTGAAGCTGCATTTTACAGCAGAGATGTGTGATCACACATTTCAAGTCTTCCACTGTCACAGACTTGAAGAATAAAATATACATTAAAATGTCTAAATGTCATACATTAAAATGAAAAGCTATCCTCTTATCTAACTTGTGGCCAAAAATAAGTATTATTGCAATATGTCAAACTATTCCTTTAAGACAAGGATCGTCATGTTTACGGACCAGTGGCTCTTTTGTTTTGACCAGACTGACAATCTTGACTGAGTCCTCTTCCTCCTCCAAGACACCATCAGGTATTGGTGGCAGAGTTGGCTCGAAGTCTCTCTGTGCCACAGTATCATGGACACACAGAAGACTCTGTAAAAGAAATATGATGAATATGCTGATCTGCACTCAGTTATTTCACATTTATGTGGTGCTGGGGTCAGTATCCACCCTTACAAGTCACTGTGGATGAACAAGATGTCGCTCATGAGCCAGCAGAACTCCAACTTAAATTACATCATGACTGTGGAGTTGGCAACAAATGTGGCACACGATGTGATCATGGCAAAACTCATTTACATGTCATCGATTCAGGATGGAACCGTGCTACAAAATAAACACCATCACAATTTACCTACACAGGTTTCCGTCGTGTTGTGTTAGGTTAGAAAATGTTACCTGCATTTGACATTGGAAACAGCAGGTGGAACCTATCCGAGTTGACAAATGAAAAGTGACTGGTTATGAAGTAAAGAAAAGTTTGGCTGGCCTGCCAGACCCCCTGGTGGAGACCACCTCCAATTAAAACAAATACTTTCTCTCTGCCTGCAAAATGTCCTTTTATGCCAACATGCCAAAATTTATTTCACTTGAATGTGCTGCCAGTCTGTGGACCACCTGAAAACAGACCCCCTGCCCCCACCCCAAACACACACACACACACACACATATAAAGTGCCTGCAGTCACAAACCTCACATCATTAGACATCCTTTTCCAGTACAAGACTGTGAATTGATCCATGCCTATCCAGTCTACAGTACGAACCAACACATTCACCACCAAGAAGAAATAATGGGAAGATATGGAAATCTGCTCACACACACACACACAATACATTTATTTAAATAAGTTGTTCTTTTACTTGAATTGTTAGTTCTTGCTTTTAGTATCTTTTGTATTATCTTTTAATCTTATGATTAGATGACACTAAAGAGTAGCTTCATACCACTCCTGAATAAGAAGCTGTAAGGAAAAGTTCCTGTACGTTTGTGAAGTAGATGTTTAACATTGCAAAAAGCACAATTTTCTTTGGATTTGGTGTTGCACTGCAGGTGGCCTGCCAACAGCATAACAAAAAAAACATCTCATGAGAGGAACTCCCTGTGGAGGATTACTGTAAAAGCTGTGACGGCACCTCCAGTCATTTGAAAAACAACACTGCCAAACCCAGCAACTTCATGTGCAAAAGAAAGAATGAAAGAGTGTCGCTCACAGCCTCATCGCCATGAGCGTCAGGCTGGCACCTACTATGTTGAGTGAGGTGGAGCAGGACGTTCAGTTTATACAGCAGCTGACAGACAGGAAAGAGCTGTGCATTCAAATGTCTTTCCCTCTGAGACAATTGGTTTAGAAAAGAGTTTTGTGTGGAAGACTTGTTGTAGACTTATCCACGCCAGAGTGGATAGACAGAGAGACAGTGCTCTCCCTCAGCATGTAGGACTGCTAGCAAAGCACCTAAACCCAATTAGCGTCTGTAAGGCTACCGCTACACGTGTGTGGTATAAAAACGCAAGTTATACTCAAATGAAGTGTAAACTTTGAGTATAGCTGTCTTGGCTTGACTATGTTGAAAATGTAATTAACTGTAACTAAAGGTGCTAGGAAGGTAAGCTATCACCATTCAGACTTTGTGCTAAGCTAACCCAGCCATCACCTGGCTGCACCTTCAGTATTTAAATGTCAAACATGAGAGTCTGTCTCATCCAATTCTTGGCAGGAAATGAAACAAGTGTCTTTGCCAGAATGTTCAACAATTCCTGTAAGAGTAGCGTATTTCTTTAGTGGAATTTGTGTAATTTAAAATGAAAAAAAAAAAAAACTTGGCTGGGGATGTTTTAGGTCAACATACATGTGTGAGACTTGAATAACTCAATGGAAGAAAATACTCTTCACCTTCAAATGAGGTTTGGAAAAGAGGCTGAGCAGTTCTTTGACTTCCTCTCGCCAGTCATGGTATATCAGCTCTTCAAACAACTGGAAGCAGAAAAATATCAGATGCAGGATATATTAGTATAATTAGAGGGATACGTTTACATCTCAGCTTGAGTGGAGTTTGCTCTCTCCGGTCTTTGGCTGGACTATCACAGAGACACAGCGAAACAAGTAGACTCAGCTAGGGAGTCAGCGAGGCGAGGGACTCAGGTTTGAGTCAGACTGCTGTGACACATCATCAGTACGATGAGATGATTTCTTACAACTTCACTTTCATATGAACCTCAATGGCATTTTTGCTTGATGTCAATGATTTATCAATGTACTGTTTTGGTTTTGTGTCCTTAATCGCTGTCGGAAAAAAATGCTCAAGTGTTCAAGGCTACACGACAGTTGTGGCGACAGATAAAACAAAGAAGCAAATGCGAGGGGCGGCGAGTGACTGTGTGCAGTCGCCGTCCTGTCAAGCATATTACTGTAATGACTTCTACTGCTTCAAGATGTTGAGGCACACTCCAGAGACACAAAGCATGAAGGTCACTAGTTTCCACTGTGAGCAAACAGAAGCCTCTCTGAGGGGAAACAGACTCATGCTTTGGCTCTTCCAGTCGGTCCTGATGATTTAAGCCAGACAGAGAGTGGCTGTCGAATTGAATCTGAAGCGAAGGAGGTGGAAAGCATCGTGTAGAGGGGAGGAGAAGACAGGGTGGATGGTCACTCAGTATGGAAACATGGCAGGGATTACAGAGCATTTGGCAAATGGAGAAGAAAGAGACAATGGGAGAAAAGTGGGAAAGGTTACAGGAAAAGAGGAATGATAGAAGGAGACTGCGTATGGCAGGAAAAGAAGAGGAAGTTGTAAGCAAAGTGCATCCTTGCTTAGCAATTTGTCAAGAAATTTGTAAAGATGTGAACTAAATGGCAGCAGGAATAACTAAAACTAAAGGAAGAGGACTCATGTACAAAATATGATAATCATGTGAAGAGTTGTGCCATGGTGGTTCACAGCTGTTGTTGTGCAAGTGCTCTCTGTCACGTCCACTTAAATGTGACATTAATTGCATTCCTCCAACCTGAAACATTAGACAGTCTACAAATGAGTTTAGCAGATTCATGCTCTGCACTGTCCTCTGTGACTAACTGCTGGCATAAGCTTTCAGAGTGATATCTGCTTTCAGACACAGCTTCCCGAGTAATGATATCAGCAGTGACAAAGATAATGTATATAGTTTGGTACATATTAAAAACGTTCCACTCATGCCTCTGAGTCATAAGTCATCTGTTCAACAGAAGAATGAAACGTTGTCCCTGTTCCCTCTGCACTGTCAAGCTGTCACCTTCAGCAGTGTGTCTCTGCAAAAGATGTTTGGAGAGAGTCACTCACATCTGCGGCCAGACTCGCCGCATGCTCTTGGACGGGAATCGGGCTGCTCTTCTCAAAACGCTTCAGACGCTCATGGATCTGTGAAGACAGTAAAGGATCACAATAAAGGACCTTTTTGTCTTCAACAGTGAACGTAAAAACAGCCTTCTCGTGTCTCAGATACATCATTCCACACTGTGACACTCGCACTGTAGGAATAAGAAGGTGACTTGGAGCTCACTCATTCTAGAAGAAAACATGGCTTTGCTACCTTACTTTGAAAGACATCCCTGAGCAATGTTCGTACTTCAATACATCAAATTCATATTTTGCACACAAATGATCCACAATTTATAATATTTAATATACTCCTCATTACCTGAAAGCTTTTTCCTTTTAAACTTTTGTTACTGTTTTTTTCTGCCTATATTATACAGCCTGTTCCCTGTACTCAATATGTAGTGTTATGCCCTGTGGAGCTACAAGCTTTTTCACATAATGATATAATTATAATTATTAATAATTACATATAATTACATAATTATATCTAGTCACACAAATCATTTGTTATTCATTAGTCTTATTCATTAGTTGATTAGTTGCTGCTTGTGTATTACAATATATGTGACACGGCTGCAGTGCTTATCAGTATTTATTTTACTATTGTATTATACTCTATTATAATAATAATGTACCTCTGTACCCCTAGTGACACAGATACTGATTACACTTTAAGAATTTTACTTGCAATGCACTTTTCAAAGCAGCATTATTATGTGTAGGTTATTTCAAAATCTACATGTCTCATTCTTTCAGACATATACATTTAATATATCATCTGGACGAAAGACCACAAACATATATTCACCTTAAAGAGTATGTGAAGCTTCTTCTCCATCAACATGCTGTGGAGGAACCGATAGTCCTCCTCTCTGTCTGTTTGAGACTCCACAGTCACAGACATTGCTGATCCTGTACACACCTGTTATAAACATGTACATGAACAGACACATTCATGATCAAAGACAATTGAAGCGTAGTATCGACTACGTACAGTACTATCACAGGACAAGCTGGTTTATATTCCACTTGAGATGGAAAAGTGGAGTGAAAAATAAAGGAAAGTAGTTTTTACCCTCAACCTGATACTCCTAGGATCTACCTGTGTGTTCTGTTCAATATCCTCCTCACTCGGTGCAGGAACAATGATCATACAGTCAGTTACTCTCCATTTATTCCATATTTATCAGTAAATTGGAAGAGGGACAAGCCGAAAGAAGAAGAAGAAGAAGAAGAATCAGTAAATTGGAAAGATGTGAGCTATAGAGATAACAGACATTAAGGGAGCACTTATATTTGCATTTCACATGGTTTGTAAAGGATGAGTACTTCTGAGATATTACTGCCCCCTAACGCTTCTTTGAAATATTTCAACATGACTATACTGTTGCAGTATTCATCGGATTCCACACATTTCTAAGTCAGTGGTAACTCCCCATTTATATCTTTAAGGAATTTGTATAGTATAGTGAATATGAATATGAATATGAATATGTAGGAACATGAAGAACAACATCTGAAAAAGATGTTGAAAAGATGTGCTTGTTTGATAAGGGAATTTACAGTGGATATGCAAACCATATTAGCATTTACAGTATGTTCCCATGTCAGCATGGAAAGAAATGAGAACAGGTATAAATCGTTAGACATAATCAAAGGTGCTGAGATGTTTTATAACCATTCCATAAATGTTAGGGGATGAAAATAACAGCAAGACAATGTGAAATGCCACTCACCAGAAAATATGTGTCAACAGGTTCTGAGAAAGAATATATTCCTTTAACAATCGGAGCTGAGCTGCAGGTCAACATCAACCAGAAACAAGTTGTTCAACTGACTGTATAAGAGACTGTCTCTTATCCAGTCGACCTGTCACGTCTGACCTAAATCAGGCCATCAGTTGATCAATACAGCAATCACTGGGGCAGTGGACATAATAGCTTTTACTATTGTTCACTTTCTACGTGCAAGGGTTTCTGGGGTCAGCAGCTGCATCATGTCAGTTCCCATATGTTACCAGGGTTTTTGTTGTTTTTTAAAAAATGTGATAAGACTGGTAGATGTAGATGTGTGTGAAGACGTGTTTGCATGTTTTTGTGTTTGTACATCAGGAGCAAATTAATAGGTGTATCCAGATCTCTCAATACACAACAACAACAATAATAACAGCTTGATGAAATAATTTGCCACACATCGTTAAGTGTTCATGCCATCGTGGGTGTGTCCCGGAAAATGTCCAGCCGAAGATGACCAGAGACCACAGTAACATCACAGAGCTCCCTTTATACGCTGCGTCACGTCATCGACGATGAAACCGGAAACACATCTCCGTTCTTCATAATTAAAGCACAAAATAAGCGTCAAATTTTTCTCATACAAAAATGCAAAACTATGTATAATCATTTCAGTGCGACATATAAAGATGTGCTTGTAAAGTAGAGTTGGGTACTACCAGCTCACAGCGTTCATGTGACCCTCTGACCCATAGGAGGCAGTGTATGCTACTTCTCGGTGATCCAGGTGCATGGGCTGACGAATCTTGTTTACTTAGTTAGTTTCAGACTTTTCACCTCGCCTCTAAAAAATCTAGGTATTCCAGGTATTTGATATCTACAAGGCGGTATAATAATTTTACTCATTGCAATAATACATTTAAATATGTTAATAGGCACAGTATCAATATAATCACATAGTTTTGCTGTTATATGCCTTGTGTGGGGTCTTGTCAAAGTTTAATAATCATCACGGGAACAATTATGACGAAAAGTTCAACGATTACGTTTAATCTGAAAGGTAAAAAGCGGAAGTCGAGAGTCGGCCTTCTCTATTTCCGCCTCCCGCTGCTGTTTTTGATGAGAGTCATCGGCCGAGCCAAGCGCACCGTGTCTACATGTCAAATGATGCTCTGAGGGTGGTTTTCAAAAAGACCACCCGCTATGTTGCACCTGTGTTTAGTGCACGGATTATAGGTGTCTGTTTTATATTATAGAGTGAATCCAGAAAGCTGAAGAAAAGAGAAGTTAAAGAGAGCAGACAGACAGGAGGCCACGGTTCCCCCTCTCACATACACATACACACACATCACCACGGCCTTGATGGTGATGTATGCAAGGAAACCAACAAGAGTCAGCGATGGGTAAATCAAGTACTAGCCGAAGTATTTTTAGAAATTATGTTTGGGATGTACCTCTTGTTAATATTTGCGGCCGTCAGGTCCGTTATTGATGTTTGCCGATAACTGTTAGCTGGCAGTGCTAACAGCTAACTATTTGGAATTGGGTAACACAGATTCCGATCATCTTTAACCAATGTTAGCGTGCATTTAGCTAACTTACCAGCAAGCAAAACCGTCGTTATGTCCAGCAAATTTCACATTTTACGTTTGCATAAGGTTAATGTTATTAAATGTGGACGATGAACGCCCAAATACCCGTTGCTATGGAAAACTATGGTTAAGCTAACTTAGCTAACGGAAGCTAACACTGATATAAATTGTCATTCTACCATGAAAAATCTACTGATAAAATGCGTAGTCGTTCCATAACAATTGTTTCTGTCTACACAGGTGCACCGAAAGAAGGGATTCTCAATCCTATCAGGTAAGTTTTTTTGTTTTTTTGGTAGTAGCTGATAATGGCCATTCAACACCCCCATTAATGTGGTTGATCGCTGTCGAACAATCCAATGATTTCTAAACCGTGTAGCTTTGTAAGGAGGACGTCCCCACACCATCTTACAACACTGCGGAGCAAAAACAGACCAGTGAATAGTTCTAACACAATTCTTGTAATTTATGCAGCTGTTATGATCATTCATCAAACCTTTAGATTAATGACTATACTTATCACATGCACACACCCTTTCAAACAAGTCACTTGAATGAAATAAGAACAATGCAATGAAGCAACCTGTCCCGATCATACAGCTTACAAGTGAAATAACCTAGACACATTCACTACATTGAATGCGTATACGAACAAAACTTGTCTTGCAACAGCATTTTTGGTTGCAATTACTGAGGAGAACAGATGTTATAGAGATTAAATTGCTCATACTGTTGTTGTCTTGTGCAGTATGGTTCTTCATACACCCACTTTCTATACTCTATTATTTGTCATTTATGTTAGTTTTGCGCAATTTCCCACAATGCTGTTACATGTTCTCTCCAAGGTTCCTTCACTGCACATCATCTAGGTAGTTTCTGTAGCAACATCGGCAACCATGTTTGTCCTTTCTAGACCCATAAATCTCAGCCAAAGAGCCAGTCCGGCAACCTTCACCGTTATGACAAGGTGCGCGATGGCTCGTCAGATCCCACACCGCCGTATAAGATGCTGCGACGCTCAGATGAAAGTCCTGTCAGCAGAAGTGGTGACAGCACAGGACAGAGCAAGGCAAAAGCCTCTCATGCAGCCAGAGGAAAAAATGGTAAGCTGGGAAGTGGTGGTTATATATAGATTGAATAAGTGTATAATATTTGTACATGGGAAACACAGCATCATTTGGCAATTGTCTCAAACTAACTGAAACAAAACAAATGCTTATCACTAATCACTTTATGGTTGCTCCTAACTTGCATGACATCCCTCTGGTACATACACACATTTTTTTAAATGGCAGTTGTGGGTCACACGGGTTAACACCTTCAATTTTTAGTTGAAGACAGAATGAAGCTTTTCAATTGTTATCTCACTGCCAGTTCACTGTAGCTATCACTGCAGTAGGTCGAGTAATAACATGCCAATGAAAACTCTTTTCCTCTTTGGTAGTTGTAGCAATCTGACTGAATTAATTTCTTTGCAGTACTATGTGTATTTAAGGATGCTTGATAAATGACTTTGTTTTAGGGACCAGCGGCTCTCCTCAGGAGAACACTCACAACAACAGCACCCACCATGGTGCAGATTCGCATTCGACTCAAAGCAAGCCTACCGACAGGGTAAGATGTCCAGTGATATGTGATGATATACCTCCAGCTTCTAGCTCGTATCACACTACCTCTGAACAAGGAAAGCTGGCATCCTGTTAAGGCATCTCTCTCTTTTTGACAGTTTTTTGGATCAACCTAATCAACAATGCAGGATTGAAAAGTCCTACGTCAGCTGCTGGAGAAAACATTGTAGCGAATAAATAGAAAGTTGCTGTGATTGTTAGGGAAACACACACGTTAGACAATACTGAACACACGCCATCTTAATTCAAAAATCATACGTATGCTGCTTTTCCACATCACAGTTCCAGGCTGGACTCGACTTGGCTCTATGTGGTTTGGTTCCTTTTTTATTACATTTCAGTACGGCGGTTTATATGGGACACAATCACACAGACGATGTAGGACATGCGTATGATGGTGAGCTTGCTGCCCATTTTGTTGGTTTTTGTCACAGACAAGCGAGAGAAGAGAGACTGAGCAGGATACGATCACAGGGATGAAACTCTGCTCTGTCCAGCTCTTTGTGAATGTTCTCACCAGCCAAAGAACACACACGTCTGGACCGTCTTAAATGACCATGAGAAGGAATAAAGACATTTATCGCTGTTTCAGTAGATTCTTGTGTTGGTAAGGTAATGCTTGGGAGGTCCCTCTCTCTTCAGTGACCAATCAGAGGCTGACATTCTGTGGACATCACTTCTAGTA
Organism: Aeoliscus strigatus; assembly: GCA_901007665.1. Classification (NCBI taxonomy): domain Eukaryota; kingdom Metazoa; phylum Chordata; class Actinopteri; order Syngnathiformes; family Centriscidae; genus Aeoliscus; species Aeoliscus strigatus. The sequence continues at coordinate 81,738 of CAAKHB010001065.1, forward strand.
TCGTTTCAGCTCGCTAGAGCCGAGGCAAGTCATTTCGTGCTCGAACCATGTTGTTGAAAAGCGGCAATAGAATTCCAAAGCATTGATATGAGATATGATGACATATCCCTTTTTTGAACGCAAACTGCCAATGGAGATCAGAAAAAAACGGGGGACTCTTTCATGGAAATGTGAGAAAGGTTTATTAGAACGCTCCTGATTGTTTGTATGAATTCGACCAGCTCCCTTCCAGACCTCCATTACTGAGGGTAAGATGGAAGTAACTAATGTTTACCTCCCGCAGGAACAGAACTAGAATAGTTAATGTATGATTTTATATTGCATCAGGTTAGGATCATATTCGAAATCATAAATTCAACCCATCCCATGGAATGTAAGATCTGTTCATTACGCATCTGTCGATCTCGTTGTCAGGACCCAGCAGATGACTGGACAGAGCACATCAGCTCTTCTGGGAAAAAGTACTACTACAACTGTAGGACTGAGGTCTCCCAGTGGGAGAAACCCAAGGACCTGTTGGAGAGGCAAGTCCTCTTTACTGGCAACACAACATGTCTTTTGAACTCCAAACGGTATTTGCTTGGATTCCAATTTGCACAACTGCTTTTATATCTCCAGAGAACAACGACAGAAAGACTCAGTCAAGATGGCAGCAAACAGTTTCCCCAGGGACATGGACTACAGACAAGAGGCCTTGCAGGACAAAGCCACAAGTATGTCTGAGTCAGAGTGTTAATATCATTTATTTGAGTTAAATCTGCCTTTTATTCTACTTTCACCAAGTAGGTTATGTTTTATTCAAACTTAACGTGTCTAACATTATACAAAATTGCCAAGACAAATTTCCTTGCACTTGCTGGAGGGCTGTAGAATGGCCAAGTGAGAACCCATTAATCATCGGAGCAGATCTGTTAACCATAGCAGCATTAGCTCTGGCAGAGGACTGTTGTCTCTGAGGGCTCATGTGCTAACAGGATTACACAAAATCGACTTGCTCCTAACTGAGGCCTACTGGTACTCTAAAAGCTGTCCAGTCGTGACAATGTCATTCAAAACAACACTCCCAAATCTGCCAAATAGAACTTTGTATTTGATTAGGCATGTCAGGATTAATTGTATTTCTGATTAATCACAATTATGAATGTCACGGTGGGCTTCTGTCTCTTTCCCTCTATTTGTTAATTGATGTGAACAATATTTTCTGAAGACAGCTCTATCATACAACATAAACTTCAGTATGCAGTATATAATACCAATTAACGAAATTCGGGTGCTTAACAATAAGTATTGTTTTTGACCAGGATAAGGAAGGATTTATAAAGGTTGAACTTAAATGAAATATATATCTATGTATATCAGATATTCTAGTCCAGTCTATTGATATCCTCTCACAGATGGAGGGTCCATTATTCATGTTTTTTTTTCATTATTAGCCATTAAGTAAAAATTGCACACCTGTAGGTCGACAGGTGCACAGGAGAAGATCAGGCAGACAAAATCAGAACAAAAACACCCGCAGACTTTTTGCCTCACTTGTGACGGTAACCTGATGAAAGTCTCTGTACCGAAACGTTGTTAATATAGTTCTTTTTAACGGCCATTAAATATACTCCTTTGTCAAATCAAGCCAAAGATCTGAACCATGCGGTGGCATATTTAATATCAAAGGACATGATGCCCTTTCAGATTGTGGAAAAACCTGGATTTCTAAATCTTGATATTCTTCTTGTTTCCGTCCATATTATTTATAACAACATAATCACAAATAATAAATTCACCTTGTCTGACTGATCATTGTGTTTGTAAGTAGTTAAAATCCAAACTGTTGTGCATATGAGTTTGGAGAGTGTGTTAATGGCAGTTAATGGCAGTGTGGTTGTGTAGAAGGTGCTGGATAACCCGTATGTGAAGAAGGGTGGATGCCTTTTCTCTGAGTCCACTCGTAGGTGTTCCGTGTTCAGGGCCTGAGTGCTGTGTAGTCTGCAGCAGCACACGGTGACCATTAAGAGGACTCAGAGTTCTGTAGATGGTCTGAAGCAATGAGAATACACATGTGCTCAAGCTGCAGTATGTGATCTTGAAGAAGTGATGTTTGAGCCACATGAAGCACTAGTATGACTGGCTGAAAGGGAAGACGATAACTTTTAACAATCCTGAAATTTAAAGCACATGAATGTAACATCAAATTATCTACTGTGAATAATTTCCTGTTTAACCATTTTAAATTCAAGGGAGGATTTTTTTTTTACTGATTTTAAACATTCCTATGTCCTCTTGCTTTCCCCTTCTACATAGAGACCACTTCAGGGGACCAGTCCACAGCATCCAACTCCGGCCATTTCTCCTCTTCCTCTCAGAACCTGAACGCTGCTCCTGGTGCTTTAGGTTCCACCCCATCTACAACATCCTCATCTTCCTCTTCCTCCTCCACGGGACAGTTGACTCAATCTGTCCAGTCCCAGTCGCCAGCACTGCTTCAGGACCCAGCCCTCTTGCATCAGCTCCTGCCAGCGCTCCAAGCCACTCTGCAGATGAATAATGGCAATATGGACATGGCGAAGCTCAATGAGGGTAAGGATGATGATTCAACCACTGGTATTTCCTGAATTGTCATGAATTCTCACTTTCTCAGCAGAACTACTAGTAAACCTGTAATAACGATGTGGTGATTGACTTCGGTGTTCTGCTAATGATGTGTGCTCAGCAGCTTGTCATACACTTGTCATATCCACTTGTCAGTGGGTGAGAATCCTGTCCCGAAGTGTTTTAGTGCTGTTGCCATCGTTGGAGTTACTAGGTTTCCGTAAACCTACAATGGATCTCACAGTTGTCAGCTGACATTGCTTAGGTGTGGCCAGTTTAATAGAAACAAACCTCCTCTGGCTGGTGTAAAGATGGAGCTATCCGCTGATTAGCAGCTTTACTTTATTTTCTAATTTAACCTGGGACTCACCTGA